>PVHY01007675.1:35229-66038 GCA_004024945.1 Uropsilus gracilis | reverse complement strand
TAGGTCTCTTTTGGGTAGATTCCCAAGAGAGCAATTGCTGGGTCAAATGGTAATTCCATTTTCATTAACTTGAGGGTCCTCCATACAGCTTTCCATAGTGGTTGGACTAGTTTACATTCCCACCAACAGTGTAGTAGTGTTCCTTTCTCTCCACATCCTCGCCAGCAATTCTTGTTGTCTGTTCTTTGGATGTGGGCCACTCTTACTGGTTGAATTACATTTTTATATAAGATGTGAGGTTTAGGTTGAAAGTCCATTTTTTTTTTTTTTTGCCATTTAGATGCCCCATTAGGTTTGAACCTTTTAAAAAAAGAAATAGTTGGCTGTACTTCTGTGGAGCTATTGCTAAGCAGTCAAATCTGTGCCATTGTTCTGTATCCATCCTTCTGTCTCCACTGCAGTGTATCAACTCCTGTGGGTACACAGGCTTGAATGGAATAGAAACATTCTTCCTACTTTGCCACTGTTTCTCAAAATTATTTTTAGCTATTGTCATTCTGCTTTTCCATACATATTTTAGGACGAGTGTTCTATAGCCATTACAGATCTGGGATTTTAATTAGATAAAAATCTGGGGAGAAGTGACATGTTTACTATGCTGAGTCTTCAATCCAAGAAGAGAATATATCACTCTTTTTATTTAGATCCCTCATTCCTTTCATGTTTTTAATCACATTAAGCTTGTACATATTTTGTGGGATTTGCACATAAATTTTTTATATCTGGGCAGTCAAAAATAACATTTTGTTTTAAACAGTGGTTTCCAGCTTCTCTCTGCTAGAACATAGGAATAAAAATGATATTGTTTTGTTAATCTCAAATCATCAATTAATTCATTAGTTCTGGAGGAGGTTTTTTTTCTTAGATCTTTTAGATTTTGTATATATATTTTCATATCACCTGCAAATAGGAAAAGTTTCTTCCTTTCCAACTTGTATGTTTAAGCTTCCATTTTTTTTAACCTTATTATGATGACTCAGCACTATGATTAATGAGGACTGTGAGGTAACCATCCTCACCTTGTTCCCATTATGAGAGGAATTTCTATAATTAGTGTTTTCTAACTTTCTTTGTATAGAAATTATAATTATTTGATTAAATTTATACAGGAAGACAACTGATACCTGTGTATCAAACTTGTGACATCTTGCTACACTTAGTCCAGAAGTTGTGTTTTCTTCTTCTTCTTCTTTTTTTTTTTTTTGATAATTTTTTTGGAGTTTCTACATAAACAAGTAATCTGACAACAAAAACAGTATTATTTCTTCTCAAATCTGCATGGCTTTTATTTCTTATGTGATCTTGTGCTTTAGCTGTGGCTTCCATAAACACTGAACTATTATGTGAGTGAGGATAGCCCCGCTTCGCTCCATTTTTTTTTCTAAGAGAAGCACAGTTTCTCATGTTTAAGTTATGATTGTTAGCTATAGTGTTTTATCAAATTTAGGAAGTTTCCCTCTTTTTCAAGTTTGCTGAAAGCCTTTATCCTGAATAAGTAATGAATTTTGTCAAATGATTTTTCTGTATCTATTGGTGACTTTTCTCCTTTAGTCTTTTGATACAATGGGCTATAGTAATTGTGCTGAGTGCTGAACCAGCCTTGTGTACTCTTCATTTGTCTTCACAGCAGTGTAGTATTTATTCTATGTAGTGGATTGTTTATCTATTCATCAGTTGATGAACATTTGATTTGTTTCCACATTTACCTATAGTGAATAATGCTGCTATGAACACTCATGTATCAGATTTTGCATGAACATACATAGAACTGAAATTGTGTGGTCATTGAGTAACACTATGTTTAACACTTCTGAGGAACTGCCAAACTGTTTTTCCACAGTAGCTGTTATCATTTTACATTTTAGCTAGCAATATGTAAGGGTTCAAATTTATTACAACCTTGCCAAAAAATGTTACTGTCCTTTTGAGTATAACAATTCTGATGGGCATGAAAAGAGGTATCTCATTTTGGCTTGTATTTCTATTTCCTTAATGACCAATGGTATTGAGCAATTTTTGACCTGTTTTGACCATTCTTTTTTTTAATAATTTTTTATTTTGTAATTATCATGCAATATTGGTCATGTTTACATGGTTGTGTTGTGCTCCTTTTTCCCCACGCTGCCCACATTTTTACTTTTTTAAATTTATTTTTATTATATATATAGATATAGATATATACACACACATATATAAAACATTATTGTGTACCCCGGGGTTTTCCCATTTCCTTAACACCTGTTAACCATCTTATTCTTTTGTGCCTTCTGCCTCCCCCATTTTCTTCTCCCTCCTCCTCTCTCACTCTATCATTCAGTTCTGTTGGTTGTTTATAATTTTTCTTATTTGTTTGTTTTTCCCAATATCCTTCATGTAAGGGAGACACTCCTGTATTTCTCCTTTTCTTTCTGGCTTATTTCTGCTAATATGAGTCCTTCTAGCTCCATCCACATTGCTGCAAATGACATATGTTTGTCCTCCTTGATTGATGCATAGTATTCCATTGTGTATATGTACCACATTTTTTTAAGCCAATCATCTGTTTTGGGGCATTTGGTTTGTTTCCAAATCTTGGCAACTGTAAACAGAGCTGCAATAAACATATGCATACAGGTATCCTTTTGAATTAGTGTTTTCATGTCCTCTGGGTAGATTCCTAGTAGTGGGATTGCTGAGTCAAATGGTAATTCCACTTTCAATTGTTTGAGGGTCCTCCACACAGTCTTTCATAGTGGCTGAACCAGTTTGCACTCCCACCAGCAGTTTGTAAGAGAGTTCCTTTTTCTCCACATCCACCCCAGCACTTGTCTGTTTTTTTTTTTTTTTTTTTTTTTTTTTTTTTTTTTTTTTAATATGGGCTATTCCTACTGGTGTAAGATGGTATCTCAGTGTGGTTTTACTTTGCATTTCCCTGATTATTAGTGATGTGGAGTGTTCTTTCATATGCCTGTTGGACATTTGTATTTCCTCTTTGGTGAAGTGTCTTTTTAGTTCTTCTCCCCATTTTTTGACTGGGCTTTTTGCTTTGTTTTTGTTGAGTTGTATGAGACCTTTGTGGATCTTTGTTATCAGACCCTTATCACTTGTCTGGAGGGCAAAAATTTTCTCCCAGTCAGTTGGGTTTCTTTTTGTTTTGTTTATTGCTGTACAGAAACTTTTTAGTTTGACGTAGTCCCAGATACTTATGTTTTCCTTCATTTTTTTGCCAGCTGTATTTGTTTCCAGAAACGGATTTCTGAAGTGAAATTCATGGAGGGTTTTGCCAAGGTTTTCCTTTATGTTTTTTTATGGTTTCAGGTCTCACATCCAAGTCTTTCCTTGCGCCGTTGTGAACTCTTAAATCATTTGTCATAAGTAAGTTATTCATATATGGGTAGGTTTTTGATTCTGTTATATATGTTTTTATTGCAATACTAAGCTGCTTTAATTACTATCAGTTTGTAGTATAGTTTATAATCAGAGAGTGTAACACCTATTTTTTTCTCTGAAGCATTTTTTCCTATTCCAGGTATTTTTTTTTTAAATTTTGCAGTCATGTTTTAAAATCTCCATGGTTATGCATTCACTAATTACTTTTACTGAATTACATAAAATCTGCACTATCCCAGAAAGCCAAGACCACATTGACTTCAATAGAGTAATGGGAATTGTGAATTATTGACTTGGGCCTGTTAACTGAAATATTCTGTTACCAAACTATTTTATTCTATACTGTGCGATATGTTTTTTCAAATTATTTTATTAAGGTTAAATTGGCTTACAACACTGTAAATGTTTTAAAGGTATAGGGTCACCTATCCCAGGTATTTTTAGTTCCAAATAAATTTGAAGTGTTTTATTCTACTTTTATGAAGAATGCTATTGTGATTTTAAAAAGGATTGCACTGAATCTGTATTTTACTTTAAGTAATACAGTTATTTAACTATGTTAATTATGTTAATTCTTTTTTTTTTTTTTTAGTCTAGGTCTTGCTATTTTTGCCTGTGGAACCACAGGCTCACGTTGCCTGGAGTACCACGGACTCAAGCAACCCCCAGCCTCAGCTTCCCAGGTAGCTGGGATTACAGGTGCATGCCACCATGCCCAGCTATATTTTTTTGTAACTAGGTCTCACTATATGCCCCCAGCGGGACTCCGAACCGAGATCCCTGGCCCTGGCTATGGTTTCCTAGGTTGCCGCTTACAGGCATGTGCCACCATGCCTGGCCTCAACTATGTTAATTCCTCCAACCCATAAGCATGGACTATCTTTCCATCTCTATTTCTTTCAACAATATTTTATTAGTTTTGGTTGATCATATGATTGTCTTTTTTGGGTGACACATTATATCACATTTATTGATTTGCATATGCTAAACACAAGTGTAAATTCCACTTGATAATGGTGTATGACTCTTCTAATATATTGTTTTATTTGGTTAAGATTTTTGCATGTATGTTCATCAGTGGTGTCTGCTTGTAAGTTTTTTTTTTCCTTTTGTTTTTAAAACCTCATCTGATTTCAGAATCATAGTAGTACTGATTTTGTGAAATAGATTTGGAAATTTTCCCTTCTTTTAAATTTTATGGAAGAGTTTGAGAAGGAGAGGTACTAATTAATTCTTTGAAACTTTCACAAAATTCATTTGTGAAGCTATCTGGGCTTTTTATTCTTTTTTGGGGGGGAACTTTAAATTATTGGTTAGTTACTATCTTAATTGTGTTACTTGTGATGGGTCTATACAGGCTATCTATTTCTTCCTGATGCAGTTTTGAAATGTTGCATGTTTCTAAGAATTTGTCCATTTCTTTTAGTACCTTCAATTTGTTACCATATAATTGCTCATTGTACTCTCTTGATCCTTTTTGTTTCTGCAGTATGTTGTTCTGATTTGGTTTTAGTTCTGATTTTAGTTCTCATTTTATCTTGTGTCTTCTCTCTTTTCTTGTTAGTCTGTCTAAAGGTTTTTCTATTTTGTCATTGTTGTCAAACAACCTGGTTTCACTTACCTTCCCGATTTTCTTTTTGATGACTATTTTATTAGTTTTTCTTTTAATTTTTATTATTTCATCTTATGTATTGGTTTTTGCTTTTGGCTTCTCTTCTTTTAGGTACAAGTTTAATGTTCTATTTGTGCTTTTTCTTGTTTTCTGAGGTAGGGTTTATTAACACAAACTTCCCTTTTAGCATTGCTTTTACTGCATCACATAGATTTTAATAAATTGTGTCTTCATTTTTATTCATCTTCAGTTATTTTTTTATTTCACTTTGAAAAGCTTTTGGCTATTGATTGAAACAGTTTCTGTACAATTCTTTCTCTCTTCCCCTTCTGGGATACCCATTTTCTTTATGTTGGCTTTCCCAGTGGAGTTGGATAGTACTTGAAGTTCTTTTGTTTTTACATGTTTTTACTCTCTTTTCTTTCACTTGGTCCCTTTGTGCATTCCTATCCTAAAAGTCACTGATTCATTCCTCGCTTGGTCTATTCTGCTTCCATAGCTTGCTGTAGAATTTTAAAAATCTATTTATGGAGCTTTTTACATCCTGAATGTTTTTTTCTCATTTAAAGCCTTAATTTCTACCTCCTGTTCATTTTATTTCTGAGCTTATTAAATTGTTCTTTTAAATTTTGTTGTATTTCTTTGATTAGTTTTTCTGAGTGCTGTTATATCACATTGACCTACCTTTCCATGTCTTCTTCTATCTCCTTAAGCTTTTTATTTTATTATAGCAATTTTGAACTCTCTGATAGATAAAATCTCTCATATTTTGTGGTTGGAATCTACAGAGTTGTTCTTTCTTTCTTATAGTCCCTTGAGGTCTCAAGTTGCGATGCGTTATATGGCAGGGCTCATGTTCCTGTTTTCTGCACAGTCAATATCCTTCCCCTCTGGGTCCTAGATCTGAATCTTAGAGGAGCCTGTCCACTGTCAATGTACTTCATTAAGTCAGGACCACTCTTGAGGGGTAAGGGTGAGGGAAATTAATATAAAGCACCATATTGTTACAAGGGCCCCAGACTTATGTCTAAAGAAGCATGAATTTTCAGCATCTCCTCTGGCACAGTGTGCTTTGGTATCTTAATGCTTGTTTCATCCTGAACCTTGGAATTCCTCTCAGTGTAGCATTTTTCTGGTTGTGAATTGTTGTTCTTGGAGAGAAGCAAAGAATCTTCCTTTTTTTTTTTTTTGAGACTAGGTCTTGCTATTTTTGCCCGTGGAACCACAGGCTCTCGTTGCCCGGGGTAGCACAGACTCAAACCATCCCCAGCCTCAGCTTCCCAGGTAGCTGGGATTACAGACGCGCACCACCACACCCAGCTATTTTTTTGGAACTAGGTCTCGCTATAGGCCCCAGGCGGGACTGGAACCGCGATCCCTATCCCTGGTCGCTTCATAGGCTGAAGCTTACAGGCACGAGCCACTGTGCCCGGCTAAGACTCTTCCTTTCTACAGATCATTGTTTCTCAAACTTGATGCTATACACTTGAATTGGGGATATCATTCTTAGTACGTCTAGAATTGGAATCAGATTCTTCATACCTAACAAGCTTTCACCAGGTGAAAGTTACAGCACTGTGTACCAACTTATGAAGGAACTATAATCCACTGCCCTCAACTTGAAGAGTCAGCAAGAAGAAAACATATTTTCTGTAACAACTTAATTTTTCTTGTTGGTACTCTGTTGTGAGGTGATTTTCTTTTAGCTTAATTTGGGATGATAACATCTTGTAACAATGATTTAAATTAACATAAGTTTAATTTCAATAGTATATAAAAACTTAGATCCAATATAGCTAAATGTCCTCCTTTCTGCTGTTATTTTTATGCCAATCACATTGTTATATATTGTAGTCTCATCAACACAAATTCATATTTACTACTTTATGTAGTTATAAGTCAGGGAAAAAAAGTTACAATTAGAGCCATATTTATATTTTATCTTTATATTTACACATGTAGTTATTTTTACTGGTACTATTTCTTCCTACAGTTCTAGTTACTATGTGTTTTCCTTCTATCTCTTGTAGTGAAGATTTGTTATTACACATTTTCTTCATTTTTTTTTTAAACTGGACATACCCTAATTTATCTTTTATTTTTGAAGAATGATTTTGTTGGCTATACAACTCTCAGTAGATATTATTTTCATTCATCATTTTGCTTGTTATTCCATTGCCTTCTGGAGTCCATGGTTTCTGTTGAGAAATCTAATGTTAATCTTTTTATAAAGTAATTTATATATATATATATATATTTCACATCTTTGTTTTCCCTGGGGTTCACTCATCACCTCCCCTCCCTAACCACTTCCTTCCATCTCCCCCCCACCCAAGTTGTGTACTTTAGATTGGTTGTTAGCATGTTTGGACTTATATTCCTGGGCTTTTGCTTGTTTTTCCTATATCCCATATATTAGTGAAACCATTTGGTTTCTGTCTTTTTCTTTCTGATTTGTTTCTGCTAACATGATTTCTTCTAGGTACATCCATGTTATCTCAAATTCATCAAATTTGTCATTTTTAATTGATGAGTAATATTCCATTGTGTGCATGTACCAAATCTTTTTCATCCATTCATCTGTCTTGGGACATTTGGGTTGTTTCCATGTCCTTGCAATTATAAATAGTGCTGCACTAAACATCCGAGTACAGGTGTCTCTTTGTACAAGCATTGAGATCTCCTTTGGGTAGATTCTCAAGAGTGATCACTGGGTCATATGGTAATTCCATTTTCATTTGTTTGAGGATTCTCCACACAGCTTTCCATAGTGGCTGGACAAGTTTACATTCCCACCAGCAGTGTAAGAGTGTTTCTTTCTCTCTATATCCATGCCAGCACTTGCTGTTGCCTGCTTTTTTGATGTGGGCCATTCTTACTGGTGTACAGTGGTATCTCAATGTGGTTTTGAGTTGCATTTCCCTGATTGCTAGTGATGTTGAGCATTTTTCCATGTGCTTGTTGGCCATTTGTATTTCCTCTTTGGAGAAGTGTCTTTTTAATTCTTCTCCCCATTTTTAAACTGTGCTTTTTTCTTTGTTTTTGTTAAGTTGTGTGAGTTCATTGTGGATCTTTGTTATCAGACCCATATCACTTGTACGGAGGGCAAAGATCTTTTTTCCCACTTGGTTGGGTATTAAACGGATTTCTGAATTGTAATTCACAGAGGGTTTTGCCCAAGTTTTCTTCTATGTATTTTATGGTTTCAGGTCTTCCAAATCTTTTAACCCTTTTGAGTTGGTTTTTGTACATGGTGTAAGGGAGGTGTCTTGGTTCATTTCTTTGCATGTCTTGGTCCAGTTTTCCCAGCACCATTTATGATGTTAAATCTTATTGAAGATCTATTCTTATCGGAGTTGCTTTGCACTTTCAGTTTGTAAGACATTCTCCTTGTTGCTTTTGATAGTTTGCTTATGGTATATCTCCAATTTATACTACACGGAGCTTGTTGAGCTTCTTGGGTGTCAATTTATGTTTTTTATCAGGTCAGGGAAATTTTTGGTCATTATTTCTTCAAACGTTTCTCTTCTCTGGTACCTAGTTGTGCATACATTGGTGTTCTAGATGGTATAATTCCACAGAACTATGACATTATGCTAACTTTGCTTAATCTTTTCCTTCTGTACTTCTGACTAAATTATGTCTCGGACCTATCTTTAAGTCTGCCAATTCTTTTTCTGTTTGTACAGACTTGGTGTTGAATCCCTCTGGTGAATTTTTCATTTTGGTTATTGTAGTTTTCCTCCACAGAATTTCCATTTGGAAATAACATTTCCTCTTTTTAATAATTTCTGTCTCTTTGCTAATGGTTTCTATTTGTTGATTCTGATACTTTCTTTCAGTTTTTAGACATGATTTCCTTTATTACTTTGAACACATTTTAAAATAGTTGTTTGAAACTCTTTCTAGTAAACCCAACAGCTGGGTTTGCTCAGGAACAGTTTGTATTGATTACTCTTCCCCTATGTATGAGCAATCCATTATTTCTTTGCTTATTTCATATATATTTTTTAAATTGGACATTTTATATTATATGCTAGTTCTGGAAATAAGACTCTCCCTGCTTTCAGTATTTGTTGTTAATGTGTTTACTTTTGTCCTCATTTGTTTATTTTGTGATGTTTTAGAACTAATTTTGCAAAGCCTACACTCTTGTGTATCTCCTTGGTTAGGTTAGGCTTTGCTCAGGGACTTTGTGTGCACATTAGGGCAGTCCTTCTATACTCACAGAATTGACAACTCTGCCTCAGCATTTAATTTCTGCTTGTACAGCATGAAAGTGGGCCAGAGCTGAGGGCCCTTTCACCTCTTTCATAAGCATGTGCAGAGTCATATACATGTGCTTAACTTTCTTGATTCCCAGAAATAATGTTGTAGCTTTTAAAATATTTCATTCTTTTGACTTTTTCAAGTTGTCCCAAATGACTATCCCCTGTCTTAGGCAACTGCAAAATTAAAAAATGGCCTCTAGAAATATTTAACAAATGCCCCCCAGGGAAGAGTTTTTGCAGTGTGTAAACTCCACTTCATGCCAAATAGAAACAAGCTTTCCAAACATGGTCTTCTGGGAAACTACCAGATAGGTCAAATAAGGAGAATTTTCTGGGCATGGGACTTTGAAGTAGTTCCATTACTGTTCTGCCTCCTTTAGTGAATGCCAGGATGCTGGTTTTTACCACAATTGCAAAAGTTTCCTTTCAAGGTTACTGTGGGGCTAGAGTCAGGGATGGCAATGGGGCAAGTTATGTCAGAGCTCACTGTTCTTAACAAGAATTTACTGCCTTTCTCAAATTCTCACTGGATAGTTAATTTTAGGAATCCTGAAAAAGTTGATTCTGAAACTTTTTGCCAGTTTATTTCATGCTTACTTTTACAGAAATGAGAAACATCAAAAGGTCCTTAATTCTCCAATTTTGCTGACATCATCTGCTACCTGGAACTTCTAGAATGAGATATTCATGGAGACGACTAAGCAAACTGGAAACAAATCTATATACTTTCAAAGGGCAACTTAAAAATATTCCAAAATAAAATCTTCCATTTTTGAATTCTGTATATCTCCTTATCTCAATTTACATGAATTAACTATATATCTATTTTAAAAACAAATGTCAAATTTAATTAGTAACTTAGAGGAACAGATAAAATGTATATTAACTAAAAGTTTAAGGTAATAATAAAGGAATTTCAGTAATGAAAACTAAGTATAAAAATATCCTCCAAACAGAAGTAATTTTCTAATGTAAGTTCAACTTTTACTTAAAAGAAACTCCTTGTTTATCTCATGTACACAATTATTAATTTCACTTTTCAAACAAGAAATTAGAAATTCGGAACCATCTAAGGATAGTATGGCATTTTAAAGAAACTAATAAAAGTCATGAACTTTGGGCCAGGCATGGTGGCGCATGCCTTTAAGCTGCAGCCTAGGAAGCCACGGCCAGGACCAGGGATTGCCCTTTTGAGTTCCGCTGGGGGCGAGACCTAGTCCCCAAAAAAACAGCTGGGCATGGTGGCTCGCACCTGTAATCCCAGCTACCTGGGAAGCTGAGGCTGGGGATTGCTTGAGTCTGTGGCACCCCAGGCATAAATAGCGAAGACCTAGTCTCAAAAAAAAAAAAAAAAAGTCAGGGACTTTCTTCCTAGGAAAATGAACATGAACATACTTCATCTTATAATTGAAAGGATTGTTGTATACTCTGCAACCTGTAAGCTGAGAACCCCTATGAAATAAAATATTAATGGGAAAATAGAGAACAGATATTAAAATAATTATAGCATTTCACCTTCAGTTGAACAAGGATTTAAAATATGAAAACATGGTCTCTAGGTAAAACACATTTCATTTCAAAAGTTAATAAATTATTCATTTAGAATTCAGACATACTTTTTCTTGTAAAAACAATGTTAGAAATAATGGCTGGGCATTATCAAATTGTAAGTTACTTAAAAGTAGGTGCTATTTTTATTTGTGTTTATAATGACCTGAAAAAAGTTTATGTTAGGTTACCAGGTGATCCTTTACAAAACCTATTCTTACTTCTTATGTATTTGAATATGAATAACTAAGAAAATCAGAAAAATGTACTGAGTCAATGAAAAAGATGAAATAAATTACAAAGACAAAAGTAACAAAAGAAAATTAAACAATAAAGAATGAAATAGATTTTAAAATTGTTTGAGAGACACAGGTTTAATTTGAAGAGATGTAATGATAAATACACACACATTTGTATAGTATGCTTCAATTCACTACATCTTTTAGGAAATTTTCTGAGATCAGTGTATTGGCTTATTCACATTTAAGTGAGTCAGTTCTTCACTTTTTTTCTACTTGAACAAAGGTGAAGAAGAAAGAAATATTTTGCAAATACTTATTTGAATTTATAGATTTTGTTTTGTTATATTAACTTTCATTTCAAAATATGATTCCTTCTCTAAAAAAATGTTTTTTCTCAATATACCATCTCATAACCAATAATGAAGTCAATTTTGAACACTAACAATTTGTAAATGAACTGGAAGGGCAAAGGGGATAAGAATTTTTCCTTGTAGTAAGTAAAAAAGAGTTGAAAGAAGTTTGGGATAGGATTCATACAATGAAATAATTTATTATTATACTAAGATGTTTTATATCTTAAAATGTGTCCATGTTAGAATAAAATAAGCTATTGTCAACATGTGCAATAGTGGGGATGGGAACTCCATTGAAAAAAAAGGACAAAAAAGTAAAAAGTGGAAATGAATTTTTGATTCTGTTTTTTGGTCATTTTTGAGTCATTCTACTGAAGAAGAAAACTGCATTCTGATATAATAAATATAAAGAACTAAGAAAGTGTGCTTTTTTCTTTTTTTGAGACTAGGTCTCGCTATTTTTGCCTGTGGAACCGCAGGATCACATTGCTCAGGGTACCACAGATTCAAGCAATCCCCAGCCTCAGCTTCCCAGGTAGCTGGGATTACAGGCATGTGCCACCATGCCCAGCTATATTTTTCTGTAACTAGGTCTTGCTATGTGCCCCCGGCAGAACTCAAAGGGTGATCCCTGGCCCCGGCCGTGGCTTCCTAGGCTACCACTTACAGGCATGTGCCACCATGCCTGGCTGGAAGTGCACATTTTCATATGAATATAATTGAACTCTGATCAAAACCAGATGAGTTCATGAGTAATATCCCAGAATTCAACTGTGTATCATTTAAACCTATAGAATAAGACCATAATGTATAGGGCCAGTGGACTGGCCTGGGTTATCTTCAGAACAGAGCTTTGAAAACATTTATAGAGGCAAAGCAATGTTAAAACAATGAGAAGTGAGCTATAATTTCAACTACAGATTCTCATATATTAAGTAAAGATAGGACTTAAAACTCAGACACATAGACTACCTGTCCTCTCTTTTTCTCTTTTTAAGTTTGGTACCTAACTCTTGACTATGTAATAATAAAAAGAAGCTTAAGACTGGCAGTCTAGGTCTACAATTCTAGCAAGGTATAGAGAACCCTTGAAGAAATTTCAATAAACCTTTGCAGCCAACCAAGAAAACAATCAATTGTGTCCTCAAAATATCATTACCTTGGAGACATTCAGAATTAGATATCATAATGAACTAAATACAGTATGGGTATATTGGCTAATATACTTGAAATTAGATTTTAAATTGATATCTTACCAAGTTAATCAATAATATCAGAACATCTACAGGTTTCATAAAGTAGGGTTATATAAAATTATGCCACTACTCAAGAGCTTTGCTTTACTAGTTCACAACTGAGGTGCAGAAAATCAAATATGGTATACTAAACTTAAATGCAGTTAAAACATTTTAGTAAACACTTTCACCATAAAGCCTGCTTAGAAGTAAATTTAAAATTTTGTTAAATTTGTAAAATAATCTGCATTCAAAAGCTTTAAATAGGTAATTCCAGAGTATGAAACCGTAAGATATAAGATCTCTAAATCTTACCATAAGATTTTAAAGATTAAGGCATTAAAAAAAGCTAATGATTCTTTGTGAATAACAATTTCTTAGCATCTTCTATAGACAGTATAGATATGATAATAATTCAAAGAGTTATAAAACTATTTAAAAGTAATGATCCTGAAAAATTATCTGTAGAAACAAGATTAACTTGGAGCTCATATTATGTGGAATACTACTTCCAAAGTAAAATAGCTGGGTCAAATATAAATAGACAATTCTACTTCAGCTTATCCAATTTAAACTATCAACTGCACTGCTCATGGGATTAAAAAGGAAAGGATTAAAGAAAGATATGTCTCTTATGACACTGATAAAATATAAACTTAGAAAACAGATTAGTTAGAAAAACTCACATAATAATCAATTTTGCCATTTGAAGAATGACTACATAAGACTACAGCTTACAGAAACTGTAAATATAGCTTTTAATTGCTTATAAATATTTATATGTAAATGATTATCCATAGTAATATTTTGAAACAAAATTTAAGTCCTGCAAATCCTCACAGCACTGATTTTCCACATTTTCACATACAAACGTGCATGACTTAAATCCAACATGCTATGAAAATCTTTTAGTTCTATATTTCCCTTCCCTCATTTCCCATCTCATGTTCCAAACCAGAGAATGCAAAGATATGTGTCCAGATTTTACATTTTTCCTACTCAACAAACAGGTCTATAGCAATCCTATATGGCTCTAAATTATTCTAGCTATCTTTTAAATACTATGTTCTAGAATTCTGACATACTAGAATGTAGTTTAAACTGTCTCCACCCACTTCCCACTACATTGCACCCTCCACTTCCCACCCCCAGATGAAGGTTAGGTTGATAAATGGATTTTGGAGATGAAATAAAGCCAGACATCAAATAACTTACTTGAAATCCATCTCTTACCTTCTGTACTTAACCCTGGACTTGATGTGAACTTGGCTACATCAACAATTTTTACAGCAAATTGCTGTCCAGTTTCTCTGTTGATACATCGTCGTACAACACTGAAGGGACCCCTAAAAAAAACAAAAAGGCCATGTTTAATTCATTGATTTTCTTGTCCTTATTTCCCTTCAACATTTAACTGATGTTTGGCACAGTTTTCAAAATTAAATTTATGTAACTTTGAATATATTTTTCTATAATTTATGAGGTTGTCATTCCTTATTTAAAATTATTAAACCAGAAAAATAGAAGATAAATTTGCAATTTGAAATGATTTAAAAAACAAAATCACAATAGTATCCTTATATTTAAAGAAAATAATCCTTGCAATATCCTATACATATTACTAACATCCTTATGAATGAAATCTATCACAGCAGTATACATTGATTTTATCTTTTGAACAAGTAATTTAAATTGCCCTTGATCCCTTCTTCTCATCCTAATCACTGCTTATGTAATCTCCCCTAACAAGTCCTATTGAGTTTATCTCAAATATTTCTCAATCTTGTCCACTTTTCTCTATAATTCATACAATACTTTAAGCTATTATAATCTGCTACCAGCACTACTGAAAAATTAATTCTCCCATTTATTCATGGAGTGATTCTTAAAAAATGAAAACCTGATATTATATTCCTGCTTAAAACCTCAGAGAGACAAGGTACTTGCAATACATATCTTAGTCAAGAACTAAAATATATAAATAATTACTAAATAAAATAAGAAAAAATATGATCCAGTATAATCTGGGCAGAAAACTTCAACAGACACTTCACAAAGGGAAAGCCCTGCATGATTTGGTCTCCAGCAACCTCTCTCATATCACCTAAAAATCTCAGAGAAATCTGTCTAACTACTCAAACTTAGAACTACTGTAGCAAAGGAAGCAATTTCCACCAGCAGAGCCACTGGTCATATCATTTGTGTCCCCAATCCATTTCTCAATCTAAATCAGTAGTTTTCAATGCTGGTCACAAAACTGACATCAACTAAGATGACTGATAAAACACCAATGCCTGTACCCATTAAACACACACACACACACACACACACTTTTGTATTGTGCTTCAATTCACTACATCTTCTAGGATATTTTCTGAAATCTGTATATGGGCTTATGCATGCTTAAATGAGTCAGTTCTTTATTTTTTTCTGCTTGAACAAAGTTGAGGGAGAATGAACAGTTTCTTTCCCTACTGCTCAAGTAGTAGTTAAATTAAGAAAGTTAGGGAGAAGAGTATACTGACAAAATTCCCTCAGAAATGTTTTCAAATCTGAATAAAAATCTAAGCAAATCCCCATCATAAAATTCAACTTAATTTTATAACATGAGGCAAAGAAAAAGCGTTTATCTAATAAAATAATACTGATGACCTGAATGTAGGTCATAAGCAAAGCATTTTAAGAGTCCCTTATCACCATTCATGGGATCAGCAAAGGTGAACCAAATTTACCACACTAAAAAGACATTGAAATATACTTTGCTTTTCATTCTTTATTCATTTAAAATATTTTATTATGTGCATATATTTCTTATATCATTGTAATACCCATAGTTTTCTCACCACCATATCACTGTGAATTGTTCCAAAACTCCCGTGTATTTCTCCCTCCTGTTTTGCTATACCTTCCTTTGTTGTGTCCTTCAGTTCTTTGGTCAACTTGTTAGTTTTTGACTATTTCTTGTATTCTTGTTTGATTTATCTATATTCTACATCTAAGTGAGTTCATTAGTATCTATTTTTCCTTCTATTGGATCAAAATGTATCTAAATGGATCAAAGACTTGTGGTATATTTGTACAATGCAGTGATCAAAAAAGACCACTTCATGCCATTCACAGTCACATGCATGTTTTTTGTTATTTAAACCATCAACTAGAAGCCCAGTGGAAACTAATAAAATTTAAATGAATATAGTGTCTATCATTTTAGCAGAACTCAATTATATTTATTTGTTTGATTGGTTAGAGAGGTAGCTATGAGAAAATCTTACTTGGTATCCCATCTTAAAAAGGGAGGGAGTAGACTAAAGTATGTGCAAAGCATCTCCTGCTTTACACTTATCAATTATGTTTGACTGATTATTTAAGGAACAGCAAAAATTTGGGAGGCTTAGGTTTAGTCTGACTTCAACCTTTCTATGATGCTTAAAATTTCAACTTTAAATTTTTGACTCTACAGTAAAAAATTCTTGAGTATCTGTGTGTGGAAATACTGTTAAAACAATACAAACTATTATCTTTCCCGTATTTCCAGTATCTTCACCAGGATATTAGTAAAAAACAGAATGATATTTGATGGATTTCATATTTCATCAAATTTTATTCTACTCTTGAAGACTACTGAATATCAATTGGGATTGTGGTAGAGGATTCTACTTGTGGTAGGAGGCTGCTTGCAGAAGTCTATGTTGTAAAGCAAAGGTCAATTAAGCTATAATGCAAGTGAATATTGACATAATATCTCTAAGGCTTGAAAATAATGCAGTTGTGTCACTATGAAGACACAGAATGATCTATAGTTTCATTTATGTAAAGAAAGGTTAAATCTAGGAAATCAACAATCCTGATACTAAAGTAAATACATTAAAAAAGATTAGAATTAAACAATATTATATTACGTTTGTTTCCAGGATAATAGAATTGATTCATCTAGCACAATGCATCTAACTTATTTTTAAAGGACTGACAGAATAAGAAAAGAGATAGTAGTAATCAAATTTGGGGTGTAGACAATAGATAGAGAAGTGATAACTAAGATTTAACATACTTGGGAAGCTGGTTGCTTTCCCAAGAAGAAAATAAGGAAAGTTCACAACCAAACTTATTCACACTACAGTATCCTCAAGAAGCTCTTAAAATGATAGCACCAGAAAACCAGGGAATGAGATGGGGGGGTGGAGGGGGGGGGAATAAGGCTATAACAGCAAGGTCTGAATGAAATCTATAGAGAAGCAGTTAGAATCTTAGATTCCCCTCTTCTACTTCATGTCAGTGGGTAATTGCTCTGCCTGCATCCTAACATAAGTTCACTGTTTGGAGAGGGTAAAACACTGGGTCTTAGGACGGAGGATACAAGGCTGTAAAGAAAGTAGGCACTTCTGGAAAGAAGAGAGTTATGTAATCACATACATATTGAAAGCGGACAATTTCAGCCTCTTCCCCCCTCAACAGGAGCAATGTTTGAAGTCAGCTCTTTACCCTTCAGACAGGAGAGAGGATTTTCTATGGAATATCTGACCTTTATGGCAAAACTTGAAACAAGGAGACAACTCTTTAGGATAATCCTAAAGAGAATGATGAGAAATTGTTCAAACCATTCAACTAGATCATCTTCCCTTAAAACCCAAAGTCATTCTGCCTGTAAGCTCAGAGCTCTCAATTAGATTTCAGTCCCTCTACTGCAAGATTTCCAACTTTGGTACTACTGACATTGGGGCTGGCTAGGTTTTTGTTATTCTAGATGTCTTGTTCACTGTAGGATGCTTGAACAACATTCCTAGTCTCTACCTACCAGAAGCCACTAGCATCCTTATCCATTTTTGACAAATAAAAATATTTCCAGAAGTATACAAATGTTACCTAGGAGGCATAACTGTCCCTGGCTGAGAATCACCATTACATTTCTAATCATGAGCAGATAATTAACCTCCCAAGACATATGGAAAAGTCTCTGAAGTGGACGACAGTGACCAAACAAACAGTAACTTAGAAGAAATCAAATGCATAAGGGAACTTCAAAGCATCAATATCCCCAGAAAGTTATTACAATTATGAAATAAAGACAGAAGTTGCAGAAAATTTAAAAAAAAAAAACCACTTGGAAAATAAACAATGAAGAACTTTACATGGTAGCAGGAACAAACCAGAAAGAAAAAGACAAAAACCACATGCTTTCATTTATAGGTAGGATACAGGGAAAACAAGCTAAAGGTCAAGAAAAGTTAAAATAAAATTATATAATGATAAAAAATAAACAATGAAGAACTTAAAAACTCTATAGAAGGCCTGGTCATAAAGTTGAGGAAATTTACCAGAAAATAGAAGAAAAAGAACAAAAAAAAATGGAGGGGAGAAAATAAAAGGAGTAATCAAAGAAAAACCTACTTCCCAGAATATGTCATGAGTTGCCCAAATCAAAAGGATTCATCAAGTAGTGAGCAAAACAGATAATAGATCCATGTCTACACAAGCCACTGTGAAACTTAAAGAACATTGTGTACCGAGAGATTTCCAGAAACCCAGAAGTGGGGTGTGCAGAGATGAGAGGATGATATAGTTCACATATATCAGTCAGGAGACAGAACGACTCCAGACCCCTTTATGGCAAAACTTGAAACAAGAAGACAGCGCTTCTTGATTCACTCACTTGTTTCTGGGCACATATTTGTTTCCATATCTTGACTATTGTAAATAATGCTCCAATAAACACAGAAGATGTGGTCTATAAACACAATGGACTACTACTCAGTAATCAAAATAGATAAATTCTTGTCATCTGCAGCAACATCAAAGGAGTTGGAAGGGATTATACTAAGCAAATTAAACCAGAAGGAGAAAAAATAAATACTGGATAGTGTCACATGTGGAATATAGAGAAATCAAGCAAAGTTTCAGACTAAGGTAAACATTAAAACCAATCCTTGAAAGGTGACCATAGACCTGAGCATTCTGAGGGGGAGGAGGTAGAAGGAGGGTTGTGAATGGGGTGCAGGGGAAGAGCACAATGGACTACGATGGAGGACTATAGGTGCACTGGTGGAAGGAGAGCTAACAATTACCACACCTGAAGGAAGAAATCTTACACTATCAAAGTATTAATGAGGATGTCAAATTATGGTATTTCATTAAAAAATATATAGATAAAATAAAGAAGAGTAGACAATGCTTAATTCTATATCCAGCAAGAAAAATAATCTTGAAGACATTTTCAGACATTAAAGTACCCAAAAATGATTTGTAATGCATACCTTCTGAAAGAAATTATTGTAGAACAAGTTTGCCAAAATCTAAGAATAGGCAATATAAAGGATGCCAAGGGATAGCAAATAGGAGATCTAATACAACAGATAAGGGAAGCCCTAAGGAGAGAAAAGGAGGCCGTGTGCTGAGAGCTATGCATCCAGCAAAGAGGTCAACCAGTTCAGATTGAAAGGCATCAAAGTTTCTCATCACCACTGACCACCATTTTAACCTGAAAACAGGGTAAATTGAGCTGGGTCCAGATTTATCTGTTTTGCCTTTTCTGGTAATGGGTTTACAGGATTCCTGCTCTTCTCTGCTGGACTGTCATTCACTCCACAACAGTGTTCTATGTTAGTCTATTCCTGTGAGCTGAAAGCAGGTAAATGCAGAGCAGTCTATGCCATCTGATGGCATTTCTTCTGGACAGTTAGTGCCTAACCTCACACTACACCATCGGTGGCCTCACTGTGAAGAGTCTGTCCTGGAACGTATTCAGGATCTTGGCAACTAACTTCCCTGAAGGGACTCTTACCTGAATAAAGTTAGACTGTGAATAAGGTACCTTTTTGTTTCAACTCTCATACCATAAACAAATGCTCTTTTTGCCATCAATTTAGCGTATTTTTCACATTTTGTGTTTTTTGTTGGCGATTTCAGTTTAAAACAGTTTTCTCATTGGTGAGTGAATGGATAAATACAAGAAGATACTCAGCTGTAAAAAAGACAAATACTTGCTATTTCACAACAAAGATATTGAGGTGATTACACTAAGTGAAATAACACACAAAAAAGACAAATACTGGGCAATTTCATTCAAATATGTAATATTAAGAAACAAAGCAAATGAATAAAAAGTGGTGAAAAGGAGGTAATTAAGCCATTAATGTGAACTAGTGCTTGCAAGTAAGTACAGAGCAAAAGGAAGACAGAGCCCCCCCAAAATATGAATCTATCCACACAGGAAGACAAGAACCTTGGAAAGAAAAATAAGTACTACAGAAAGACTTTTAGATCAACAGCATTTTATGGACATAAAGACACAAAGACCAAGTGCTTAGCAGGGCCTGTCCTAGATGAACAGACAGGTTCTCCCCATTCCTCTCAAGATTGGCATGAGAAAAACACAGATCTACATTTTTAACTGAAGAGCTGCACATTCACATTTTATTATCCTTTAAATGGAGGACTATATATCAGAAACTGGTCTAAATAAAAATTTAGTAGTGAAACAAATTTTTTGAAACTTGCTTCTAATCACATCTACTAGTGTTCAGGAATTTAATTATTTATAAGTAGTATATTATCAAAATTGTTAAATTATTCTTATGTAATTCAGTCTTTATAAACTGAAATGAATAATTATAGATGCCTGGCAGCATGAAATTATATTATAAATAATATTTATAAAAGGCATATGTTCCATTAATATGCCACAACCATGGACTGCTTTTTTTAAATTATTATTATAAAGTTTATTCCGGTTGACAATTTAGGCCAAAGACATGTACATGAAAATTCCATAAAAGGGATGATTATGTGGAGGGTTAGGAGGGGTGGAGATATGAGGGAGTGATCAGGGAGGCAAGGTGGTGGGTGGTCCCCTGGGAATACAAAGATGTGAAATACATATATAAAAAAATGAATAAATTAAGAAAAAAAAGGAAACAGTACAATTTCTACGCTCGGGAGAAGCAGCTCTCCTGGCTGCCTGGCTCTATGCAAATGGCTCTCTTTTTCTTTCTCCATTCCCTAATAGCCCTGTCCTTTTTTTATTCCTCTTTTTTTTTTAATTTAATTTAAAATTTTTTAAATTTGCGTATATATGTATATTTATATTTATATTCCATTATTGTGTACCCCAGGCTTTCCCACTTCACTAACATTTGTTAACCATCCTGATCTTTTGTGCTCTTCACCTTCCCCACCTTCTTCCCCCTCCTTCTCTCTCACTCCATGGTTCAGTCCCATTGATTGTTTTCATTCTTTCTCATGCATTTGTTTGTTTTTCCCTATATCCATCATATAAGTGAGACCATCCTGTACTTCTTTTTCATTTTGACTTATTTCTGCAAATATGTCTTTTTAGTTCCATCCAGGTTGCTGCGAATGACATGTTTGTCCTCCTTGATTGATGTGTAGTATTCCATCGTGTATATGTATCACATTTTTTTTAGTCAATCATATGTTTTGGGGCATTTGGTTTGTTTCCATTCTTGGCAACTGTAAACAGAGGTGCAATGAACATGAGCATACAGGTGTTCTTTTGAATTAATGTTTTCATGTCTTCTGGGTAGATTCCTAGTAGTGGGATTGCTGGGTCAAATGGTAAGTCCACTTTCAATTGTTTGAGGGTCCTCCACACAACCATCGATTGCTTTTCAAATGCTACATGATTCTGTAATAGTATTGCTGCCTGCCATTAATTACAACTGCATCTAAGAAGGGGAAGAGGAATTAATATTTGGGAACAGAAGTTGCTTCTTCATTAACATAATTTTTAAATGATACCTTTTTGGAATTCTGCTAATCTCTTCCATTCAGATCTATGTTTTAGTGGTCTCCATAAAAGTTAGACATACTTCTGAATTAAATAAAATCAAATGATCTAATTTAAATTAAATAAGTGAAATAAATCTCAAAATCAGCAACACTCCTTTCTTGGTTATTGTTTGGAAAACTATTACTTATTTTTTAAAATTCAGTCTTCTCTAGGACTGATCAACACACTGCCTCACACACAGACTAGGAGGAGATTAGGTATCATTCCTCTAGGCTTCCTTATAAATTTGACCATTCTTTTTAAAGAATTTCTTTCTTTTAAAATATATCATTTTTATTGTGGTAACATGGTTTACAACACTTTATATGATTTCAGGGGTACACATTTCTTCAGGGATTCATAGATCTGAATGGAAGAGATTAGCAGAATTCCAAAAAAGTATCACTTAAAAATTACGTTGATGAAGAAGTTACCACACCATGTGCATACCAAAACACCAACGGTTCTCCGCCATAGAACACCAAGTTCCCTTACCTCTGTGCTCTCTGCTCCTTGCCCTCCCCTTCTGGTAGCCTCTCTCCTACACAGTCAGATTTCTAGGGTTTATTTTGGCTTAATTTGTTTTTGTTCCTTTGTTTCCTTCCTTATATTCTATATATGTTTTCTCTGCTATTCACTCTTGTTGTATCAGGATTATGCAAAATTTATACAGTAACAGAGAAACAAAAATATAATTAGCTAACATTCTAAGTAAAGGTTTCCTAAATTGTCATCTTGTGGGACTTTAAAGAATAGAAATCTATTAGATCAGTTTGGAAAATGCCATATAAAATACCAATCCCACCCCACCCCCATATTCAGATCACATATTAGCTGCCAAGTCTTGCAGTTAGTAAAGGAACACCTCTCTCCCCATCACAATTTATCTCATTACCTGAGTAGCACCTATTATTAGTATTCCCTGAAAGATGCTTTGGACATAATGATCTAAATCCTAATATTTGTAATAACAAGTAATAAAAATACAAATTATGTAGCTATAATATCTATGAACCATTCAGATTTTAAACAATTTTTCCCATACAAATATTCTCCCACCCAAACAGCCATATAAAATGGTTGTTTAAATCCTTACAGAGAGGTAATCCAATTGTTTGCTTAGTAAAGGATGGAAAAGATTTAACTATGCAATTTAAATGTCTATTCATTAATACTTCCCAAAGTAATTTACTTTTTACAATTGTTAATATAAGCATATTCAGCAGGCAATAATGCAACCTCTGGTCTTTTAACCAAAAAAAAAAAAAAAAAAAAACAGTTAACAAAAAAGCAGAGCATACAAAGGAAATAAGCATTTACACCCAATTACCCAGCTCAGTGCAGGGCTACAGAAAATAGGTTTTGAATCATAATTGTAGTAATCAGTTTTTAGATTTAAAGAAGTAGATGATCTGGAAAATAATTGCCTTAGAGGAAAAAATTCCAAAAAAAGAGTATAAAATAAGTGAATATAACTGTTTAGAAAAGATAGTAAAACTGAATATTTCAACAGCTGGGGTATCTTTCTAGGTAAGAAACCAAGGAGTAAGCAAGTTAGTAATAATCATTTTTAACCAGTTTCCCTAAGATAGTCTAATCTTGTGGTGTTTGTTTGAGGGTTTTCTTTCAATCACTAAGGCAAAAATAGAATATAAAAAGGGAGAAAAATAGTCATCATACCCTCAATACATTTTTAGCCGAATTCCTGTGAGTTTTCTCCCCTCTTTTCAACTCTCATGAAGACCGATTCTTATTTCCTTCCACTTTCTTAACTAAAAATTATGGCACCATTCTTGACTTTTTTCATTTTCTCCCATTCCAGCAATCACTGGGAAATGCTCTTGGTTCTATTGTGTCAAGAGGTCTCTCTTTCCATTTGTCTTAAAATTTGTAAACGATTTTTGAAAAAGTTTATGACAACTGAATTAAAACCCACATGGGAGAGTTCTACTATCTGATTTAACTGCTACTGGCTAGCGTTGATTATCTTTTCCTTATTCAAATTGTGGCTTTTCTGGTGCTTGGAATGAGTAGCAGTTTTCAACTGTGTCTGGATAATTTAGTCATTGTTAGTACTTTGATCACAGGTACTTCTACTTTAGCAGTTACCTTTAAGCATGTAGGTTCCAGACAATTTTTGTGGGCTGTCATTTCAGTGATAGTTTAGTTTTCAGAGCCCTCACAATGCTATTTTGGTGTGCTGTATTCTTCTGGTGCTGCTGAGAACCCCAACTCATCTACTGGGGAGCCAACTGCAGGGACAAAAAGTACCTTCAAAGGCCACTTGCTATCAAAAGAGACGTCAGTGCAAGTGGGCCTGGGTCTTCCTATGTCATCAGTGGAGGTCAGGAAGACACAAAACTCCTGCTGCTCTGCAGTTATCTACAGATCAGTTCCCCCACTGAGGCTGGTTAGAGATCAGAGGCTGGTATTGCCTGCTCTTTGCTGCGGCGGCTGCTGTCAACACATCAGATAATTGGGGTTTGGGTTGTGCTATGGGGGCTTAAATGGTCAAAGTCTTTGCTGTTGCTGGCAAACTATATCACCTTACAGGCTACAGGCTACAGGCTTTGCTGGTCAAACTGGGGCTATAGACAGATCAGACTGCCCATGGGGCCCCAGATATTAAGCCCAACTATCTCTCCTCTGGACTTTTCCTTTCCTGTTCCTTTATTTAATTTTTTTCTAATTTATTTATATATGAATTTCACATCACTGTAATCCCAGGGATTTACGCCCCCCCCCACCATTTCCCCCCTTTCCCTCCTGCCCTAAGTTGTGTGCTTCAGTTTGGAGCTGACTTTTTGTTTTGATATTTTTTGTTTTGATTTTTCCTCAAGGCTTTTGCTTATTTTTTCACTATATCCCATATATTAGTGAAACCATTTGGTTTCTGTCTTTTTCTTTTTGACTTGTTTCTGCTAATATTTTTTCTAAGTACATCCATGTTGTCATAAAATAATCAAATTTGTCATTTTTAATTGAAGAGTAATATTCCATCGTTTATATATACCACATTTTTTTTCATCCAGTTATCTGTTTGGGGGTATTTAGGTTGCTTCCAAGTCCTTGCAATTATAAATAATGCTGCAGTAAACATCCGAGCACAGGTGTCCCTTTGTACCCACATTGAGGTCTCTTTTGGGGTCCTTTAGATAGAGGAGGCCAGCTTATGTTTTTCTATCACCTTTGGTTCTGAGTAGCAAGTCTCTCAGGCACCCAGACCAGGTGTAAAATGGGAGTTAAAATGAAAACCACTGCACTTCCCAAAGTTGTTGTTCCCCAAGTGCTGATGTTTCCAGCTTGTCTGCCTTCTTTCCAGCTTCCAGAGTCCTTCATTGCTGTCAGTTGAGAAATTTCCAGAGCATTCAGTTGTATGCATAAGAGAGGCAGAGGGAAAAGTGAGTCTACACCATCTCATTCCAGAAATGGAATCGTTTCATTCTGACTAGCTCTAGGAGTCTATTCTATTCAAAATTGGGGACAAACTAGTTCTTTTTTAAAAAATTTAATTCTCACCCCCTATTTGATCATGAATGTTTGTGACAAACTAATTCAATTTGCTAGTATTTTGTTGAAAATGTTTGCATTGATGGTCATCTGGGATATTGGTCTATAATTTTTTATTCTAGTGCTGCAGACTTTTTCTATTTTAGTATTTACATAATGTTGGCATTGTAAAATATATTAGGGATCATCATTCCTTTTTACATTTTTAAAAACAATTTGAGCAAGAGGGGCATTAGTTCTTCTATAAAGGTTTGATAAAGTTCATTTGTAAAACCATCTGGTTCTGGGCTTGTGTTTTTTGGGAAGATTTTTTAAATTACTGTTTCAATTCCCATGCATGTGATCAATTTATTCATCTGTTTCACCCTGGGCTTGTCTTGGCAGACTAATCTTGATCTAGAAATTTGTCCATTTCTTCAAGGCTATTGACTTTATTGGCATATAGTTAGTTGTTCACAGTAATCTCTTAGGATCCTTTGTATTTCTGTGTGATATGTGATTTCTTTGCTTTCATTTGAAAAACTGTTTATTGTTTATCCTTTTTTTGTTAGACTAGTTAGAGGTTTAGTTATTTTGCTTATCTGCTTGCAAAGTCAGTTCTTAGTTTCAGTGATTTTTATATGTAATTTGTATTTAATATATTTTATATAAATTTATAATTTTTATTTTTCATTTATTTCTGATTTTACTATTTCCTTTTTTCTAGTAATATTGGGTCATGTTTATTTCTCTTTTTAAAGCTGCTTTGGTTGGGACATTAGGTTGTTTAGTTGGAATTTTTCTTGCTTCTTAATGTGAGTCAATACTGCAATTATCTTTCCACTTAAGACTGCTTTTGCTGCCTCCCACAAATTCTTGTAGTTTGTATCAGTTCATTCATTTCAAGGTATTTTTTTAAATTCCTGCTTTGATTTCCTATTTTTTCCAATAACTATAAAGAATTTCTCCTACTTTTTCCCCTTTACAATTGATTTTTAACTTTATGGTCAGAGATGGTACTACATATAAAATTTGGTTTTTGTAGTTTTCTTGATGAGTGACTTGTGTCCCTTGTTATGGCCTATTTTTGAAAATGTTCCATATGCACTTGAAAAAAAGTATGTATGCAGCAGTTTTGGGGTAAAGTATTCTGTAGATGTCGTTAGATCTATTTGGTCTAGTTCCTTATTTAAGCCTATTGTTTCCTTATTTATTTTGTGTTCATTGTCATAAATGGGATGTTAAAGTCCCCTAGTATTATTATGGTATTATCAATATCTCTCTTAAGTTCTGTTATTAAATGTCTTATCAAAGTGATCCATCATACAGTGCATATAAGAATGCTATTTCCTCTTGCTGGATTAGAAATTTCATCATAATATAGTGCTTGTCTTTATCTCTTATTACTTTTCTTAATTGGAAGACTAGTTTATCAGATTATACTACATGAAATAAGCCAGAAGAAGAAAGACAAATACCTTTCTTATTTGCTGTCACTTATATATGGACTATAGAGAGACCAAACAAAGGGTCAGGCAAAGATAAACTTTAAAGCCAAACCCTGGAATATTATAATAGATCTGAGACATGGTGGGGAGGGGGTAAAAACAAGAGATTCGAGGGAGAAGAACAATGGACTATTTTGGAGGATCGAGTGCTTTGGTGGTGGGAGTGTTGTGGTAACTACTCCTATGTGGGGAAATCCTATAATGTTGAAACACTAACTATAGAACAATAATACTTTACTAAAGATAGAGATTATCAATTCAATATCCTTCTACTGTGACCATAAATAAAACTCAAAAATCAGACTTTTTTATTTTTAATATATACTAACACCTATTCTTAAATATTTTGTTCATTTAAAGCAATCTTGTGAACTTGAAGAATTTTACAAAAATACTTTGTAATGGCAGAGAATCAAGTGTAACTCCTTATTCAGAATGCTTTTCTACCTAGTTGTGTATAAAATCAGTTATGACAGATTAGTTTAAAATTAACTGAGACTTTTTGTTGTATGTTTTAAAAATTAAAAATTTTCAGTTTGTATAATCTGATTAAATATGAGCCTCAGCCACTGTAATAGTTCCCTACTATGAGATCTAACTAAATGGAAATAAACTACTTATCCACATGATCACCTTTTTTGAAGTTTTCAGCAGACAATCGCCATTAAAACTTAGAAGACAAAGAAAACTTTGAATTGAAGACTGAAAATTTTAATCACCAGTGTTCATCAGTAAATAGACATGAGATCCTAAAATTAGAAAACACTTTAGCCAATGACTTTTCATGAATTCACTAGAACTCAGTGCATAAGCAATTACTAGCTCCAATTTTTTTATTTCATATCATCCAATAGGAAAAAGGAATGAAGCATGAAGAATATTCATGAAGAATATTCAGCATAGACACAAAACAGATGGGTTCAGATCATATAAAAGAACAAGATGCTTTAAATTCATAAATTTTTAAAGGCCACTCTATAGAGTGAACACTAAAATTTTTAAAGGAAAAAAAATGTATGCTACTAGCCAAACATACTTGCACATTAATATTTCATAATGAATTTACAACTCCCTTTTGGCATGTCCAGAAAACCTAGAAGTACAAATACTCCAGGTATAAGCACCCACCCCTCTTTGCAAGAATGAACTTTGACCTTTGATAGACTTGAACTTTTTCTTCTTTGACTCACATACATCACAGCATAAACAGAGAGGCTTAGAATTCAAAAGACCTGGGGCTGAATCCTAAACCTGCCTATTACTAACTATGATGAAGTAAGACCAGTTTATTCAATCTCTGAGTCCACTTCATTTAAACTGTGAAATGGAGATAACAATTACTTCAATGGGATCTGAGGATATAATAGAAGGCATAAAGAGATACCCTTGGCACATATGTACACGAAGGCACTTTTTCCAGAGAGTGATCTGACATTGAACAAGTAAGTATCTCTTTCCTACTTTTCCCCTGAAAAATGATGAAATGTTTCTCATACTGTAAGGGTACCATTTCATTATCAAAGTTAAAAATCAGGGAGAATTCTACTTTCAGTAGCAATAAAACAGATAAGCTAGGCAATCGATCTTCTCACTGAAGAACAAAATAAAACCTGGATATACACGTATGTACAAAAACATCTTCTTGGAAGTATATATAAGGTACCTAAATTTTGTCAGTTAAGATCTAGAGCAAGAGAACTCACTGTAGTAAGTTCAGTCATACATAGCTATTTTTACCTGTAGGGTAACTCTCCAACCCCTGCAAGCAGCTGCCTCATAGGAATAGGGGAGTTAAGAAAAGAAAATGTGATAAACCAATTCCCACTTTGTTCTGGGTTCTCTAAAATGCTACGCTTATGGTAAAGATGAGTCCAAAGCAAACCTAGCCTTGGATGGACTTAGAGTCTGATGCCCTCTCATCTCACAATTCATGGAATCCCGAATCTTAAAGATGGGTTAAAGTAGTTCTGGTCATGAGTTCTTCCCCACAAATTGGGAGGCAAATCCTCTCTTGAAAAAGACAGTGATATTATCATTTTAGTATGAGCAAGAATCAGAATAAGAGATACAACAAAAAGACCATGGCATTAAATAGTGAAATGAGGTATTCAAACAAGAAAATAAACTGCCTAAATTTTAGTGGGTAGATTTCAGAACACATGAGAGTTGAAGACATAATTAGCAATGAGGAATATAGGTCAGAAGAAATGTTCTTGAAAACATCATGTAGACAAACAAAAAGAAAACAGAAAACAAGGTAAGACCTAGATGAAATAATGAGATATAATGCATGTTCATTAGAGTACCAGCTGAAGAGAGATTGAGGCAATAATTGAGAAAATGTCTGAAATTTTTTCAAAGAATGTTCTCATAGACTTTTCATCAGAGAAGTGTACTCACAAATTTGAGGTTCTCAGTGAATCATAGCAGAGTAAAAGAGAAAACTATATGTAAACATGTTGTGGGAAAACAAAGACAAGGGAAAAAACCTTAAAATAACCAGAGGTTATAAAAAGATAGATTATTTCCAAAGAAGTGACAGTTTTACAGCTGATAATAGAAACCAGAAGACAATGGAATGAAGATGTATGGAATGAAGACGTATTCAATGAGAAGAAATAAAGTATCATCCAAATAATTCTACCCCCAGGGACTTCAATAATGAAAACAAGTTAAATACAAACATAAACACAAACTGAAAGTGTGTGTCAAAGCAGACCTACACTGAGTTAAGTTTCTAAAGGATACCTCAGATAGGAGGAAAATTACCCAGATAGGTTAGAGATGCAGCAAAGCATGAGGAGCAAATAAGACATAAATATGTGGGTAAACATAAATAAATACTAATTCTGAAAAAACAGTAACAATGCCTTGGGGTTTTACAAATATAGAAATTTTTTTAAAGTATGACAAATATCAACATATGAATAAAGTTAAAATGTCTTAATATCCTTGTGCTGGTAGAGTTAAGAGTAACAAATCTTATCAATATTACACTGTGCAAATGCAGGATATGTTATTGTAAGGGTAACCACTGAAGCAACTGAAATGCAATGTCTAAGTTTCAAAATAAGTAGAGGGAGGAATGCAGTAACTGTCACATAAGAAAGAAAAAAATTAAAATAAAATAGAAGACAGGGCTGCCTGCACGCCCAGGGTCCTGGGCTGTCGGAGCTCCTTTGCCAGTGGGGAACCAAGGTGGAGAGAAACTGTGGGTAGGCCCCTTGCACCCGGAAAGCCTGGTAGGGTTTTAGCCTCATCCAACACTGAATGGTTGCACGGGGTAGCCATCTGCAGCCCAAATGGGCTCAGGTATGGTTCAGCCAAGTCCCTACCCCAAGGGGTTTTGGGACTGCACCTGACTGGACATCCAGGCCCCGCCCACACACAGGGAGGTATGGTGGGGGTGAGGTTATATCCCTTTCATTTT
Organism: Uropsilus gracilis; assembly: GCA_004024945.1. Classification (NCBI taxonomy): domain Eukaryota; kingdom Metazoa; phylum Chordata; class Mammalia; order Eulipotyphla; family Talpidae; genus Uropsilus; species Uropsilus gracilis. The sequence continues at coordinate 36,199 of PVHY01007675.1, read as the reverse complement.
TTTCACTCTCACTCCAGATAATCTTTAGGAGGAGGAAGAAAATAAATAATGCAAACTGCATTAAAGAACAGGTGAGGGACCAGGTAAAAATCCAGCCTACAAGTCTGAGCTGGACATAGGAGATGGAATATCGAGAGAACCAGTGCATGCCGACTGGAGAAACAACTATGAAAACATGATGTCACAAATGCACACCTATGAGCTCACTGTGTCTAGAAGAGCCAAGATCTCATTTCTGGTATGTATTCTAGGAGAAAAAGGTGTCCCTCCCCACACTATGGAAAAGGAAGGCCAGAGAGTGGGGGCATCGGCCTAAGAGCAAAGCTGCAAACTGAGGCAGAGGAGATGATCTGCAATGGTCATTCACAGATGCCTGTACCACAGAGAAACTTCTTCACCGACACTGGCTAGGGGTAAGGCCCCCTAAACCTGAAGCCAGAATCATAAGGTAAAGCAGCACAACAACACAGAGAAGGGACTGGAGAAGACACTCTGCAACGAGGAAACATGGACAGACCACAAATAAATATAGACTGGCTGCTCAAAGCAAAGTTAACACTGAATACCTACCAGCACGGTTTGCCTGGTCCCAAGAACACAGTCCCTCACCCAATGAAAGGACACTGTCACAGGAAAGAAAGAGAATAATGGACTTAACACAGACTAGCAAACAACAAAGAGAGGGTTGAGTGGATGGAGGGGGCTCCAGAGAGAGGGGGAGGTATCCCAAAAACCATTTACCAAGGTTGTGATTTAAAGAATAAAAAAAAAAATAAATTAAAAAAATAAAATAGTATAGGCAGGGCAGGCAAAATACAAAATAAAAGAGCTTTAAACTTTTATTATTGGATGTCATGAACATGTACAAATATACAAACAGTAAACATAATAGGTAAGTAATATATTTATTTATTTTTATTTATATATAAATTTCACATCATTGTAATCCAGGGATTCACTGCCCCCCCCC
>PVHY01007675.1:0-35129 GCA_004024945.1 Uropsilus gracilis | reverse complement strand
TAAAGGGGACAAATAATGTCCAAGAATTGGAAAAATTCTAGGGTATGTTTGGGACAGGTTTTAGTATTAAATACAGTAGTCAGGGTAGGCCTCATTAAGAAGGTAGCCTTTAAGCAGATGCCCTCCTTTTCTATAGCTGACCTAAAGGCATTTATCTCCAGCCCTCCTTTTACCCTTGTGACTGCTGTGGAGACTGTTATTTTCAGTGTATTGTATCCCTCCCACACTGCTCATCCTTCCACTTCCTTCAGAGCTTGTGAAGGAATACATTCTCCCTAGACTTGCCCTGATTAAGACAATAGCAACAGTGGTACTATTTGTTGGCTACCATTTGCCAAGCACACCATTGGGAGCTTTGCAAAAGATCTCATGCAAATTTCTCAATAGCTCTAGAAGACACTATTATTCCCATTTTATATACAGGAACTGCGATTAATGTAAAAATCTTATCCAATGTCCCACATATTGCAGTTAGGACTTAAATGTAAAATCTGCCTGGATTTAAGACTTGTGGGACAAGTCTCCACTATCCACGTTGCATCTTGTGTCAACCATTACTGCCAATAAGAAAAAATGAATTTTGAAGAAAGACTCAGCAAGTGGTCAGTATGATATCAGTATATACATTACATTCAACATCCAACAGTCATCTGCCTGAGTAGTCAGGAATTTTATGGTCAAGGAACGGTTACAGAAAAATGCACAATAAACCAAGTTTACAGGCTAGAATGGGAAGCTACTGTTTAAGTCATTTCCAACAGCTTTCTCTCCTCTCACCTTTTTGGTCTTCTTCTGGCCTCACTTTGATTGATAATGGTTTTTTTTGCCTTCCTTATCCTGAGCATGTCCATGAAATCTTAGTTTTTCTTAATTTGCAGGTAATACTGTTTTTCTGTCTCATTCTCTTTCTCTCATCTGAAATATCATTCTGCCTCATATTGTTGGCTGGTTGGTTTCCCCCAATGAAAATTTAAAGTCTAAGAAACAGGAAAGTTCAACAAACTTCTTTAGGCACAGTGGTTTTGAGAAGTTCTTATGCAATGCCTAATTCTGTCAAGCAGTCATGCTACACCCAGGGAAAAGATGTCCCTTTCATGGTACCAGGAATAACCTGAAAACCTACACTCACGCTACTACTGGATGTAATGAGTTTTCCAAAAAAGCCTCAGTCTCTTTGTTTGGGGGAAAGAAATGGTGATGGAGGAGGTGTGCTAATAGTTGAAGAGAAATAATAAAGAAGCTTATTTTCTGTTGCATAACAATTTGCCACACATTTAGTGTTTAAAAACAGTAGCCATTCACGATCTATTTCTATAGGTCAGGAGTTCAGAAAACTCTGCTAGGTTCTATATTTAAGGCTTCACAGACTGCTATCGAAGTGTGTCAGGTCTGGGCTCTTATATAGAGGCTTGGAAGAAGAATCCACTTTCAAGCCCTCTTGAGTTGCTCACACACTTCAGTTCCTTGTGGGTGTATAAAGGTTCATTTCTTTACTAGCTATTAGCTTAAAGGTGCATACAACCTCTAGAGCCTGCCTGCATTTCTTGCCAAGTGGGTACCACCTTAAATCCTTCCTCTAATTAAAATCTCTTAAAGAAATCACCTTTAAATCAACCCTTTTACTTAAATTTAATTTCTTTAAAATCATACCACTCCCATTGAGGGAAAACAGTATCACTTGCCATAAATATAAATAGAAGGTGATCTTAAAAATAAATGCAACTAAAACGATTCCATTATAAAATTCTAAGTAGGTACTACTGCCTTCCTTCTAAATGCTGTAAGTGTAAGGATTAACTCTTACTTGGAAAAAAAGAGGCTATGTTGGTGGTTAATGTTATGTTAAAATCACACTTAGACCTTCTCGAAGGTATGAATCAGTAAGACTGAAAGAACACTACAGAGACTTCTTTCAGTTTATTATTGTTTACTTAAAGATTTCTTGGGGTCTACTTCTTAAAATCAAATAATCAACTACAATACCTGTCATACACTTGAGGAAATACCACTTAAAGTTCTGGTTAGAAATTTGATTGAAAGAAGTGGTACAGGGTTTCCCTAAAGGAAAAACAGTAAAAATGAACCAACACAAAGAACATAATCAGATTAAACCTTAGAGCATGGGTAATGCCCTGAATTAAGACACACATGCTAGCTTGCACACACATACACACCCCACCTCTTGAAATTTCCAAAAGCACAATGACCCACATACATCTATCCTTACATTGCTGCTATTTCTACTCTTCTCAACAACAGATAGAAAGCAGTATTATTCCATCTTGCTTTGACTGTATTCCTTTATAAATTTTTAAAGGAGAAATCATAGTGCACCTAAGAGATCAGGGCAACGCAAGTCAACATTGCCACCTGTTTCAGTAAATATAGTTTTACTGGAATAAAGACATATATTTGTTTACATATTCTCTATGACTACTTTTTTGCTACAACAGCAGAGTTGAATGGTTCTAATGGAAACTGTATGGCTGTAAAGAATAAAATATTTACTATCTGGTACATTACAGAAATAGATTGCCTGCCCCTCATTTATATACTCCCCCAAGTATTGTTCTCAATCATATAAGTGGTTTAGAGTGGTTTCAGATTATGTTAAAACTACTGCTTCTTATCTCTTCAATTCTGTTATAGGTTATTTCAGTGCATCAGTTCTACTTAGGAATTATACTTGCCAAAAAACAAGTATGGTATTCCTACCATTATCAGTCCAGATCTAAAGGAACATCACTATGTGACCTTCTTAAACACTTTTTTTCACATCACTAAGATATCTAAAGAGAAAACCAGACTATCTCTTGATATTTTTATTTTAATAAACTACTTCATAGAATCATTTTGGATATTCAGAAAAATTACAGCAATAATACATAATTCCAATATACCTGGTACCCTATTAACATCTTCCATTAGAACAGAACATGTGTTTCATCAACTATAATACATCAGTACTACATAGATCCATATTCAGATTGCCTTAGTTTTTACCTAAATGTCCCTTTTTAGTCCCATGATCCCATCCAAGGATATCACATGACATTTAGTCACGTCTCCTTGACTGTAACAGTTTCTCAGACTCATCTTGTTTTTGATAATTTTGATAGTTTTGAGATGTACTGGTCAGAAAATTGGCAGAACTTTCCGTAACTGGGATTTTTATGATGTTGTATTCATGACTAGACTGGAACTGTATGTTTTAGCGAGAAAGATTACAGAGGTAAAGTGCTGTTTTCACCACATTATATAAAAGGCCTATGTTATCAACAAGATTTACCACTGCTGTTATTGACGTTAATCACTTGGTTTTTCCCTTTATATTGTAATATTTGGAAGGAAGTCCACATGTACTCTTCATTTTTTAGTTATTAAAATCACTTGAATTAATATTCTTGCAAATGTAAAAATAAGTATTTAATAGGCAAAATTTTCTACCTGTCATATAAAGTGCATTCATATTTAGACTAAACTAATACCATCAACAGCATTAATTTTTTTTATTCCCAGTACTTTGGCAATTTTTACAAAGATCTGTTGTTTCTGAAGGCATGCCATAGAGAATTTCCTAATTAAATAAGTCAAAATCACCACAAGTACGCTGTTCTTAAACAAAAAGCTTAACAAAATATGATTGATTCGGACTACTTTTCCTTCCTACTACTTTTGTCCCAAATGGTATAAGTACATGAACTATCACTATCGCAAACCAAAAAACATACCCTTTCCTCTCTCTTAAATGTAATATGAATTTACACAAGATTTTGTGAAGAAAACAACCAAGAATTCTTGGCTGAATTATATTGGACTTGTTTGGCATCCTTCCTTAGGGCTATCATAATCAGGTCGGAATACAATGACATCAAGATCCCGTAGTTTCTAATTTCCCTATTAGCTAGGGCCTGGCGGCTGAAGCACAATTAAGAGTGAACTTAGTAAATTAGATGAACCTCTGCCAATCCTTTTCAAACCAAAGCCTAAGCTAGTCCTGAACTGAAACAAATCATTCAAGAAATTTGACCTTTGGTACTCATTCTCTTCTCATTCTAGAACCCCTCTCCTCATTTGGTATAGGCCAATGACCTTCTCTCTTCTATGCTAGCTGCCAGTAATCACCAACAACACAAGCAGCCTTTAAGAGTGGCTGTCCCTTAAAGAAGACTCCAGAAGGAAAGCTCATAGTGGCAGCAGCTCTAGGAGGAACTCACAGGAGACTGCAAGCTAGTTGCTTCTTCACTGACACGAGGATGGGCACCCACAGGCTTAACCAGACTGGAGGTCAGAAAGAATATAGAAGACTCGGGGCAGGGGCAGATTTGTGGGTTTTTTTTGTTTGTTTGTTTTTTTACCAACAGAAGAAAATTTTAATTTCATGGAAATCAATAAAAATATGAGACTCAAAGGCAGTCAGACATTGGAGGCTTAGCATCATCGTGAGCCAAGAAGTGAGTAGGAGGACAAGGGCTTCAAGCTAGAAGGAAAATAATTCACAAGAAAATGAAAAGAGAAAATATTTGCTTAACAGATCTTTGCTATATATAACATGTGGACGGCTTTCTGACTTAAAAATTTACCTCTGGTAATAGCGCTCTATATGGTAGAGGTTCCCTGCATCAATAGGGGTACATTTGTTGATGAGGACAAATGTTACCCAAGAGCTGAGAAAATTAACTTAATGGGACCCTTTAGAACTAGCTATATGCAAGATGTCTAACATTAGTTGAGGTCACAGGCTCACTACTCCCTATTTTCTTCCAGGTCTACATATGATCAAATACTTCATAGCTGCAGAGCAGAATAAGTAAAAAGCTTACAGAAAAGTGCTCTTGTCAAAACTAATGACTAAAGCATTAAAATAGTCTTACTTCAATACTATATACAATATAATTTTTCAACAGTTTTTTTGTCCAAAATATTTCATTATTCTACTACTAAATTTTCACAAAAAAGAAGAAACCAATATTCTTGACCTTGACCCAACTCTGACTCCCCTCAAGGAACAGTTTGGGAAGAAAATGTAAAGTTGATGCTGATCTTGCCTTTTTTATTGAGGAAAAAAATGAGAATTCAATTATGTTGCCTAGAAAGACACATTTATACCGCTTAACATTACGTGCTCCAGAGGAAAGGCTAACACTGAAGTAGAAGGTGAAAAATGCATACCAAGAACCAAGACCTTAAAACAGTACATCTGGTGTGCAATTCACTGTAGGGCTGTAGGCAATTAGTTTCTTCAAACATCTTTCACAGAGCCAGCTATAACAGAGAAGAAATGAGTTCCATTGTACAGTCCAATTTTATTTTGACTGTAGCATTATTACTAAATAACACTGAATGCACTGAATAACAAAGAATTTATCAATTGAAGGAATGAAGGGCCACAATTCTTTCTAGGGTGCACATCAAAAACCCATTACCATCCCATTTGTGGAAAAATTCTCGTACTTCTATAGTACACAAATATAGTTACTGTTTTAATAAGATTATAGTCTCGATTTTTGAACTTGTTTTATTCTCTGATGGACCAAAAATACTTAACTGATACATAATATAAAAAAATACAAAATAATTTACATCTGCTGCTTTTACCTCGTACAAAGAAAAAATGGATATCAGGTGACAAAATAATATTAAGGAAAAAATCTTGTGTATAGGTAACACATTATTAATCAAGGTTAAAAATTCTTTTAGAAAGAGATTACTCAGCCTAAACCTTAACTGAAGCAGGTAAAATGTATTATAGTGATGAGAAAATAAAGATGGTTGTGGTATTCAGTGGAATTAGCAAGGCTAGTAATTCAATTACTGCTCAAGATACTTTTAGCCTTACCATTAATATTACTTTTCTCAGAATAGAGATAGGCATGTGGCAGCAGATGCTTGCTGGTTTTGATTAGTACTTGATTCATATATACAATGCTTACTGTTTTCTAATCCTAATAAACATTAAATAAATTAAACTATCAACCACAGTACACAATGATAAAGCCATTAGAGCAATTCTGTTTTTATTGCCCTATCTAAAATCTTCCTACCATAAACAACAGAACAGCTTCAATAATGTGTTCTTTAAAAAGTAAATTCTATATTTACATCTTTGCTTAGAACAGAAGTGATCAGAAACAATGCATGTTTGAAAACATCATACCAGTCCTTCCTGTTCTCACTTAACTTTCAGGAAGCCTTCTTTATTACCTAATTGAATATTGGTTTTCTTGACCTGTTGAAGTTTCTGATCTTTGGGACTCCATTCCTTTAGACAATTTTCAAAACCATTTCATCTTTCTTCCCTTACTGGTCATTTAAACTCCTCATACAGAACTACCTTGGGTTTTACTCTAATCCTCAGCTACACTCCTCTCCTTGGTATCAGAAACATCACTAGAGGGACAGCACCACCTAGTTTAATGAGCCACAATCTACCCCTGTTATTTAGATATTTGAAGAAGGTAGTGTTAACAACAACATGAAGGTGGAGGGAATTTTGTAGAAAGAACTGCCAGCGAAACAAGAATGTACATTAAATGAAGCACAGTAATCAGGAAGTCATAAAATGCTTCCTTTAAAAAAATCTTCATTAGTTAGTATATTGGGGTATAATGATAAAAAAAAAATTCTAGTGGAAAGAGAACGTAGAATGGTGGAAGCTATCACAAAATATGATGTTTTTAAAAGTCTGGCTTTCAGATTAACAGAAAAAAAATTCCAAAGAAAAATACCTTCAAGATAATAAAAACAAACATAGAAACAAATTAAAATGGTTTAATTATGTGGTACAGGTAATTGATTAAGGTATTAAGTTGGCTTAATGGAACCATATGGACTAGAAAATACTTTTTCAACAAAAAAATACAGTAATAATGGTTTAATTCTTTTTAAGATATTTATATATTTAAAGCTTCCATAAGTCAAAAGCCATGTACTTATCTGTGAAGCATAAAAGGATTACCCATTCACATTTTGTATTTACCAACGTCTCACAATAAGAGCAACAAGAACAATAAAATTATCAGTTACAGGTATTGTCTTAGTATTCTTAGATATTTATTAGTATTACAATAATTGAGCTGTTTTCTGGTTAATTTTCTAAGATATGCTGGCATTGTTAACTCATTTAAGTACCATAACACTGTAAGACCGTGTCTTTATTCTCATTTCACAGATGAAGAAATTGAGATACAGAAGTTAAATAATTTGGCTATACAAAGAGTTAACTGGTTCAAATCAGAATTCAAGTGAGAAAATTGCAGATCCAGACTCATAACATTTTTAATCATTATACTATGACTCACATCTATATCAGACTTATGCCCAAGTTTATTTAAGCTATCCAACTTTTTCTACTTTTATAGAAGCAAAAACGCATCTGTTGTAGATATCAGGAAATTTTATAGGCTTTAGGTGTCTCATATGCTTTACTTATTATGATAGTATTTTAGGCTTTACTTTTAAACAAATAGATTGTATGGACTCATTTATGTGAGAAGAATACGGTATTTTGTAGAAAGCATGCTACATTCAAATTTAAATTTAAAAATAAATTCAAACTTACAAAGTTCACATTAACACTGTATGTTGACTTAAGTTTCCTTCCTTCTGAATAATACACTATTAAGTGGTACTAAAATATCTTGCTTTTACATGGTTTAAAAGATGAAGTAGAACCAGAATATCAAAAATACTTCTGGAATAATTCTACAATAACATGGCAGCAACAAGTCTACCAGGTAGTTTACTGAAAAATAATCTAGAAGAGTAACACAGAGTCACATCACATCCTCATATGTCTTGCATGAGAGCAAGAGTCAAGATAATGTGAGTATCCAATTCTGGTTTTGTGACTGACAGGTTACATATGCTTGTGTCACAGTCACTCTGCCTGTTCCCTCATTTTTAGAGGTTAAAGAAGTTAGACAGTAGACAAACACTTCCATCCTGCCAAGTTATATATTTTAACTTTAGAAAAAACCATAAGGCATTATATTTCCTCACAGGTTCTTCTATTGATCCTGTACCTCTCCATTTTATTGATCACCACAGCAAAATCATCTTCTCTGGATATCAGGACATGTGTTTAGTTCTAAACTCATCACTATTAGCTCCAACTGACTGAGGCACTCCTGAAATAGGGAATTAGTCTGGTCTCCAATCTCTTTTTGTAGGGAAAAGTAACTTCATTTACCTGAAAGGTTAAAAATTAGTAATCAGAACCCAGAGGGAGAAATGTCTAAGACACAGCATTTCCAGAGTGGGAGAAAGGTTTTGTTCCTTATGAAGCCACCGGATTTCAGTCCTATTGCCAAATATGTATTATGAGCAAGAGGGAAACCTAAAGCAGTGACTTGAGATCATCAGAAAGATTAATGTACGGAGGGAAATGTTATGCCAACAAATATTAGACATACTAATATTTTTCTTTTGCTTGAAATATCCATTACCTTAAGAGCATGATATGGTAGTGGAAAACCTGTGCCTAACAAAAAGACTTTAAAAATAAGACATTCACTGATTTCAGTTTTGACCAATCAGATCAAATCATATCTATCAAAGGATTTAGTTAATCCAGATATAAATACTAGTACTATCTTAAATCATTTAACTATTCTATGCCAAGGAATTCTCTCCATTCCTACAATATCTATGCAAACATACCTTTGTAATTTAGCACCAAAGAAGTCACTAAACTGTATACTTAAAGATGGTAAAAATAGAAACTTTCATGTTAAAGACATTTTACCACAAATATTTTAAATAAATCGGTAACAAATATATGCCTTAGAATGTATTTTATTTTCATGAGGCAAGAACACTTTTTAAAATTAACTAGAACATGTATTTAGTGCAATAAGTACATTGTGATACTTGAATTTTAAAGGATCAACTTTTCACTAGTAGCACTAATCAACATTAATCATGTAATTGCAGAAAAAAATTTCAAAGAATCAAGAAGTAAATGTCAACAGATATGGGTGGATTTAACTTTATACATGCTACACATACTTCTGGCACCTGTTATATGTGTTTCACATGCATGAATTTGAGGGAAAACAGGTAAAACTCTACTTACAAGGGAGCTTACTGTGACTTCTCTACCATGAAGAACATTTGTATTTTTATTTGCAAGCAAAGAAGTTCACAACGTAGTATCTAAAACATGTCTTTATTAAGGTAGGCTCATCTAGAATCAAAAATGTTAGATGTAAAGATGGTTCTGGGTGTCACTTGATCTAGACCCTCATTTTGCAGATCAAGATCCTAAGTCTGTAAAACCCAAGAGATGACCACCAGTCCCACACCTTAAAAGGACACATGAGGTGCTGGTGACTGTTAGAACCTGAACCCCGGAACTCAACATGCAGTATCTTCATTTACTTCATACTGTTGTTATTCATTTTTTTCCCTCCTAAATAATCATCAGGGCTCAAGAATGCCAAGTACATATTTCCAGTTCACATGAAATACTTAGTAATTTGTATTTTTAGCTTTGCTTTAACCCTATCACATTTCTCAGCGTATATCCTGGAGTTTACGATTCCAGTAAAATGTTCTATTACTCAAAGGTTCTGTAAGAGTAAATTTAGGAAACATTCCATAATTTCCTTATGTTTTAAAATGTCAATGCATAATAGCAAATTTAAGGCTTTGAAGGATCAAGTGGAAAAGATGCCTATTAAAGTTCATTAAGACTAGTATTCTCTGGTCTCACTTATATGAAGGATATAGGAAAAAACAAACAAACGAATAAGAAAAATTAGAAACAACCAACAGAACCGAACCATAGAGCAAGAGAAGGGGAGGAGGATATATATATGTATAGATATATTTATATATTTATATATCTATATCTACATATATAATGACTAGTATTCCTTAAAATAAATAAAGGTTCTAAAAAATGGAACCAATATACTTAGAAGCATATTTTGGGATATACTAAGCTAGAGTCTCATTCAAAATCTGGAGTATTACTTGTGGAGATGAATTCAATTCAAAATATATCAAACAAAGTGCTAACAAAAAACATAGTTATTAACTAACTACACATATGATTCTTAGGGAAGGAAAGTATACTAGAAAGTACAACAATAAGAGACCATTCAAAGCATAAGAATAAATTCTAGCAAATCATTTTTATTCAAAACTTGACAAAAATTTGATGCGATTTAAATATAAAAAGTCAAACACAGGTTCTGATATACAACATCTTCATTACATGAACTAAAAAGTTAGAGGTAGACTAAAAACATGCTACCCCTACTCAAAAGTATATTCCTAAGATTGACAGTCTTCTACTTAACCTGAAGACAGCAGGGTTGGGTGAGCCTAAGCTATACAATCAGAATAGACTTTCATTCTTTTCCTTTTTCCCTCCCTCCCTCCCTCTCTTTTTTTCTTTCTTTCAATTTTGATATTGTTGTTGAGGTAACATTAGTTTGCAATACTGTATATGACTTAGGGACACAGGTTCACACCATCTCAAATAACTTTCATCATGCACACCTACCATCATTAACTCTTCTATCAACCAAGAGATTTTTAAAAACTGGAAGCTTGATATAAAAGGTAATTACATACACACTAAATCATTTTAAATGTTCCCTCTACTTATACTAATTGCAAAGGCAAACTATGGCACATTAGCTCTATAATATATAAATGTTTCTAAGCTTCTCCAGACTCGATTATATACTTGATGGCAGGGACAATTAAAAAAAAATGGTGGTGCATGCCTGTAAGCGGCAGCCTAGGAAGCCGTGGCGGGGACCAGGGATTGCGGTTCGAGTCCTGCTCGGGGCAACATAGCGAGACCTAGTTCCAAAAAATTAGCTGGGTGTGGTGGCATGCACCTATAATCACAGCTACCTGGGAAGCTGAGGCTGGGGATTGCTTGAGTTCATGGTACCCCGGGCAACGTGAGCCTGCGGTTCCATGGGCAAAAATAGCGAGACCTAGTCTCAAAAAAAAAAAAAAAATCACTTCTTGTCTTACTAGAATATAATATTATTTTAGTAATATGCCTCTGTTGCCTCAGAAAGCTATGATCTCATACTGTTTGGGAGGGTCTTTGTTTCACATGGGCCCATCTGACCAGTAGCTCACTTTCAATTCTGTCTTACAACTTCGAAGAAATTTAAGTGCTTAAAAAGAATTAAGATGGCTTCTTTTCCAGGATGTGTTTTAATTTAAAATACCTTCAGCTATAGTCACATTTAAGATACCCTCTGTAATCACAGGTATATCTACCCACATATCTCTTACAGAGTATATACCAATGCTAAACTTTGCTCAGAAGATGTAGAAAAGTAACTGGTTTTCTGAAGGAACTGAGTTACATGACAAATGAGGGAACCCTGATTCCTGTAGGACATACTGTGGGGAACATTATCACAGGTGCTTGACTGACTCTATCTCAGGCCGATCTCCAATTCAGAGCCAGCCATAATAGAAGGAACACACTGAAGTGGCTGATTTCATGGAGCCAGCTGGGAATAATTCAAATGCTCAAGCACATACATGAAAAATTTAAATAACATTTGGTTATAATTTTTCTTCCAATTTCATCTTTTAAATTCTATTTTAAAGTCTGAATATTCTATGCCACAGTCAAGTGCTTATTGTTAAGTGTGGTTGTTTTTTTATTTAGATCTTTATGCCTATGGTAAGGACTTCCCAAATAAACTACCAAATAATTGAAAAATTAATTAAACTTACAACTCAGCATAGGTTTTTTTAAAAATGCCAAAGAAAAAATATCCAAATGAAATGACCTTCTTAAGATGAAAAAATCACAGTTTACTGTTTTTCCTATACAGACAGTTTTCAGAGTAGATCTTAAGGGTAGCCAATAGATGCCCATAAAGGGAAATGATGGAGAAATTGGAAGCAATAGAAAAATGCAGACTTATTATTGTGGTAACTAAGACCTAGTGTTATTTGTTAAAATGGCAAGCACCAATTTGTTACAACAAATCTGAAACTTTTTCTTCAAAAAGTGCTAAAAGAATATGTAAGTTTATTTACAATTGCTCAGCAAGAAATCAACTGTTCAGCTAATAGTATTAGGATCATGAAGTAGGATTTCCTGTCCTAAAAGCATTTACTAATATTCAGATTAATATGGAAATTCAGCACCAGATTCTTGAAACCTAACAGAAATAGCTGGTGAATTGAAGATGTGGCTATTTTCAGTACACAACTTGTTTTTATTTTAGGAAGCTACCATTCCTTCAGTATCCTCAAATTAATTAACAAGAGTGGTTTCACATCTGTTAACATGTGAAAATATATGTTACTTTGCTGACAAGAATGACATGTTATAGGAACTAACATTATAAAGTATCACATATACTATGCTTACACATCTTTATGATTAATTTTTGACAACTGCTTTGTCTTTGCCTTAGTGTTTTTCAGAGTTACCTCCTCACAACTGAGCTTCAATTTAAAAGGCTTATTACTGATACTATATCTAAGCTCTCTGGGCTAAACAATATTAGAGACTGGTCTCACTTTCTTGGATTTAAACCATAACGCAAGAGTCATTTCATTTCACTTGCAAAACACTATCTGAGATACAGGAGGGCACTTTCATCATTTCTCAGCACTCCTGAAAAGTGAAAATGTCAATATTATCCCTATGCTCAAGGATAAAAATAGACACATACAAAGTGGGTTTCTAGTAATGTTCCAGTTTCTTGACTTGAGTGTTTGTTACAAGAGTGTGTTCAGCTTGTTAAAACTCGTTACATTTATTTATATTTGTATATTTTTCAATAAAAATTTCAAGAAAGTAAAGTTGGCATTCAGATTCTGAATCATTTAGTGACTTGCCTAAGGTCACATGTAGCAAGGCATGTGACTCCTATATAGCATTCATTGCTCTACATCCAACTGTCCACATAGCGTTCATTGTTAATCACTTTCTTATTTAATCTCCTTATTTTTCCTCTGATCTTTAACAAATAAAATATTTTGCCTCATTATTATAATACGCCTGGAATAGAACACTTTAGAACTTTCTCTTCATATTGATTTAATCTTATATACACGGTAACATATATTCCTATGATACCAAAGCATCACCCTAGCTAGGAGATCCAAGCACATTTTACTGATCAATAATTGTGCTTTGATAATCTGATTGCAACCCTTATAAACAAATGTCTACACTGTGTATGATTATGTTTAAAAATATATCTCACTACCCAAATTGTCTAAGTCAATTTTTATACTTTCTCTTAAAAATGCTAACAACTAAAATGTGAAGGGGAAAAGAAATTCACATTCTATCCCCCACATTTCTTAGATTCTCTAAAATGATGTAGAAAAGTTAGAAAAACAACTCTGCAGAAACAGATTTGCTTACACAAATATTTCCCATCTACTGATCTTTTCAATATAACCTCTCAACACCAACTAGACATATACTACATCCACCTATACAACCACAATTACCACAATTATCTTTTTTGAATTAGGCTCTCATCTGCCCCCAATGACTTTGCACAAACTTTTTCCTCTGTCTTTCTCCCCTTCTTACTATTACTTCAAGACTTATTTCAAGTATCTAAGAATTGTTTTTAAATCCTCTCAGATCAAATTAAGCTTCTTCTATCCCTTTGCTGCTCGCAAAGCATAGGACTGCAATATACTAGTAGAAAGAACAATGAATCAAGAGTCACAAAACTTGATGGTAAAATATTAAAGTGTGTTGTAGAGTTTGAAAAATATCTCCACACAGAAATTGGATCATTTACCCAATTTTCACTCTTGAAGTGGGTCAGGTTCCTTTTATATTCAGGCAAAGAAAGCACCACTTTGCCTTTCCTTCACAGTACTCACAACTGAATTTTAAACAAGTATTTGTAGAATTATTTAACATATAAGTTTTCATCTCTAGATCGAAATGTCCAAGACAGAAAGGGCAGCTTCTACGTAATTAACAAGTGTATTCCCAGGACTCAGAAGTACCTGGAGCATAGTAAATCCTCAAGACATATTTTTATTGAATGTGTCCAAGATGCCCCAAACCATTTTGACTCACTTGATAGGCCATTTCAGTTTACTGTTTTAGAAGTTATATTCTTTCAAAATATAACTATCAGGTTTTTGCAGCACCATCTCACATCATACACAAAAATTAACTACAAATTAATTCAAGATTTGGATATAAAATATATAAAACCCCAAAGATTCCACCAAAAACTTGATAGAAATATTCAACAAATTCAATAAGCTTTCAGATAAAAAAACAATATATGAAATTTAGTTGTGTTCCTGTATGTTTCATAATGTCTCTAAACATAAGTTGTATATATGCAGAAACTTTGACATACGGAATTAGAATTTTTGCTTTAATTTTGTTTAATGTTTATTAGTTTTAATTTGGATAATTGATTTAAAACTTTGTATATGATTCGGAAGCATAAGTCATACTTCTTCGGATGTTACTGTATCACCACACCCACAGGCAACCACAGTTCTCCACGATAGTACATTGGGTCTCCTGCCTCTTTGCTTCCCAGCCTTCCCTCATAGACTCAATTTTGTAGTCAAATTTCTAGGGTTTGTCAAAGTAATTTTTTTTTTTGGAGACTAGTTCTTGTTATTTTTGCCCGTGGAACTGCAGGCTCTCATTGCCCGGGGTACCACAGACTCAAGCAATCCCCAGCCTCAGCCTCCCTGGTAGCTGGGATTACAGGCGCGCACCACCACGCCCAGCTATCTTTTTTGGAACTAGGTCTCGCTACGGGCCCCACACGGGACTTGAACCACGATCCCTAGCCCCGGCCGCTTTGCCAAAGTAATTTACAGATGCAATTCATCTTTACAGTTGTGAGTTAATAACTCATTGTGGTTTTCATTTGCATTTCCTTGATGATAAGTGATGAGGATTTTTTCATATGCCTGTTGGCCAACTGTATGTATTCTTTGGAGAAGAGTTTTAAAAAAGTATCTTATAACAGCTTATTTTAAGCTGATAACAACTTAATTTTGATCATATGCAAAAATCCTATATTTTTATCCCTCCTCACACTTCATGTTACTGGTGTCATGATTTATATCTTTTAAATTGTGTGTCCAATCATTCCAGTTGTAGTTACTTACACAGTAACACAAGTATAGTTATGTGAAATACTTTGGTCTTTTAACTTTATTATACTAAAATTAAAAGTGTATTATCATTACAATATTTGAGTTTTCTGAAATTGAATATAAACTTATCTTTACCAGTGAGCTTTATACTTTCATATGTTTTCTTGTTACTAATTAGTATGTTTTCATTTTGACTTGAATTCCTTTCATATTTTTTGTAAGGCAGGTTTAGTGATGAAGAACTCCCTTAGCTTTGCTTTGTCTAGGAAAGTGTCTCTCTTCCATGTCTGAAGTATAGCTTTCTTAGATATAATATTCTTAGTTCCTTTTCATTCCCCCTTTCAGCACTTGGCTATATCTTCCCACTTTCTTTAGTCCTGCAATTTTTGGAGGCAGGGGTGAGGAAAAAAGAAGTAGGGAGTGGGAGAAGTTTATAGAAACTAAGTTGCTTTTCTATTGTACCTTTCAAAATTCTTTGACTATTGACAATTTGCTTATAATGTATTTTGGTGAACAGTTTTTGATGTTCAGCATATCTGAGTTATTTTTGGTATTACTGATCTTGATCTTCATTTCCTTCCCAAGATTTGAGGTGCTTTCTAACATTATTTATTTAAATACACTTTTTATCTCTTTTTATGCTCCTTCTGGGACTCCTGTGATGTTTCCTGGATGGTACCCCCTAAGTCACATATACTTTTTCACTTCTTCTCACTGTTTTGTTTGTTTCTCTAACTGGATAATTTCAAATGCTTCATCTTCAAATTTACTGATTATTCTGAATGACTGAGTGTGTTGCTAAAGCTCTATATTAAAAATTTAAGTTTACAACCCAAATGCCCCAAAACAGACAAATGGATCAGAAAGTTATGATATATTTATACAATGGAATATTATTCATCAATCAAAAAAGACAAAATTTCATGCATTTGTGATAACATGGATGGACCTAGAAGGAATCACACTAGCAGAAATAAGCCAGGAAGAAAAAGAGAAATACTGGATGATACCATCTATATGTGGGATATAGGAAAACAGACAAACAAAAAGATAAGTGATACTTGAAACTAACAAACTATCAGCAGAACTGAAGCACAGAGCAGGGTGGGGTGTGGGGAGGGTAAAATCAGGGGAGGAGTGGGCACAAGAGAATAAGATGATGGCTCATGGGTGACAAGATGGTGGGAGAACCTTGGGGTATACAACGAAGTAAAAAATATACATGTGCAATCAAATAAAGTAAAAGAAAAGAATTTAAGTTTAGTCAGTGTACTTACTCTACGGCTCCAGGATTTGCTTGATATTTTTTATGGTTTCTATTTCTGTGAAAAAACTTTCCACCTTGTTATACTGTTTCCTGATTTTGTTCAGTTATGTATCTTTGTTCTCTTGTAACTCATTGAACTTTAAGATGATTATTTTGCATTCTTTTTCAGGGGCTCCACTTCTTTAGGTTCATTTACTGGAGTTTTATTAGTTTTGTTTGATATATCATGTTTGTCTGATTCCTCATGATCTATGTAAACTTATGTTGGTATTTGTGCATTTAAAGAAGCAGACATCTCTTCTAATTTATATAGACTGGTTTTGGCAAGTTAAGACTTTCTCTGGTCAGGTCCCCAAAGTAATTGTACTGCCTCCAGGATTGTGGTAGAACAGAGTAGGTTGCAGACAAGCCTTATTGCTGCTGGATTTGAGTCAGCTTCACAGTTGAGAGGCCTGTTACCACAGGTGCACTGAGTGTGGCTTCTTTCAGGTCCCTGAGTGCATTCCCCATTAGGTTGTTAGACTGCTCCCTGATTTGGTAGGACTCCTTTCCAGACTTCAGTTCAATAGGACTGCTTTAAGGATCAGTCAGTTACAAGTTTGACAGACCTTTTACCAGAGGCATCTAAGGATATGGTTCACACCATTTCCCTAGATAGGTAGGCAGTACTACCTTGGGACCACAGTGGGTCCGGGCTGGACCTAAGCCAGTGATTTTTACATTATTGATCTAGATCTTCAGTGATTGTAGTTTAGTTTAAGGTCAGTGGGCCTGTTACCAGGAACATGGGCAGATGTGGCATCTCCCAGGTACCTTGACAGAAAGGGTCCTGTGGCAGGACAGGTGGGACTAGAGCTTAATACACAGGAGATGAGGTTGATTCTGGTCTGTAGTCAGGATCGCAGTCAGCAGACCTGCTACTGATATGGAGGCCTGCCTTCTCAAAGTGGTATTGGTTCCACAAGGGTTTTGCAACCTTACCTGTATACCAAAGCTCCCATACAGGCACTTTTGTTCATGTATGGCTGAAAAATATTCGTTTCTGTTGTAGGACACAGGTGAGGGATCACCTCTCCTGCCAACTAGCTCCAAATAGGCAAATTAATAGAGTGGACTATAGTGAAAATTATGTAAATATATGCAAAGTATTTACCATGTGCCTGATATTTAATAAGTTCTCAAAAACTATTACTTGCTATTATTAAGCCCTAGTTTCTTATACATTTGACTGACAATTGGGGTTCAAACATCTACTGTTTGATCAATCTTCCCCTTATCTCTTAAGATATTACAGTATTTGAATTTTTTTTAATAAAATAAGATACTAATAAAGGGTATTTGTTCTGTTCTTTGATAAATGACTTAAACAGAAATAAAAAGGGAATACCTTAAAGAGACTTAATCAAGAAACTAGCAAAGTACAGATACAATAACACCCCGAAGAAAAAAAAATTTCTATTAGAATTTG
Organism: Uropsilus gracilis; assembly: GCA_004024945.1. Taxonomy (NCBI): domain Eukaryota; kingdom Metazoa; phylum Chordata; class Mammalia; order Eulipotyphla; family Talpidae; genus Uropsilus; species Uropsilus gracilis. The sequence goes on along the minus strand of PVHY01007675.1, from coordinate 17,289 downwards.
TCTTTTGAGACTTAGTTTTACTTTCAGTCGATTGACAATATTTATATGAAGGTAAATTCAAGCAAATATATGGTAAGTTTCAGATAAAGCAGCCACAAAAGAATTTACTTTTCACTTGGAGTAGAAAATGACTGCACACATCTCAAAAGTTCTAACATTGGAGAACTTGTCAACTACTTATAAACTTGCAACTACTAGCTGTAAATTTACTTTCTTCTTAACCATGGTGCCCTCTCACTGTGAACAGGAACCAAGATCTTGGTAAAATCCATCACCTGGTAACTAAGAAAATGACTGGCCTGGCATAACATCTATTCTGCTTTAATAGGAATATAAAGTCCACATTGCCCATTTTTCTTGACCATTTCCCCATCACTAATTAACTCTTGGCAATCATGTACACATATTTCTTCTCTAATATGTTTTTACCAAATAGCTCTATCCTTAGGAAAAAGCATTCCCTTAATCTTAATTTCTCCCAATTTATAAGTCTAAGAAGTAAACACCTTAAGTTTCCTATCAATGCTTGGAACATACCTATGTCAAGAAAAATTTAAATATTTTATAGAAATTAAGTCTTAGGAAAAATGCCAGCAGTCTTTAACCAAGTCAAATTTAGTGATGCTTAAAAGGTCAATCTTGTTAGATGGTGGGTAAAATATCTGACAATATAATACGTCAAATGAGAATATAGTATAGGAAAATATAAGAAAATTTCAGGATATGGGAGTATGATGTCTTTTTCTTGAAGTGTTTGTATCCAGTCCTGTGAAAAACCATCGGACTACGATCTCCAATCTTGATAGACTGAGAGTCATAAACTTTGAAGTTTTGTAGGGCCGAAAATATCAAGTCTGCACCTCAAATTGAGGTGATTAGAAGCAGTAACTCAGAAAAATAGCTATCTTAGCTGGAGATAAGACCACAGCCCCAAGCTGTTTTAAGAGTTCCCTCCAGGACAAGGAAGAAAACCAGCCAGCAAAAACCAGATTAAGGATGTTCCCTACATCAAGGCAGCTGGTTATTAATTTAACAGCTAAAAGAAAAAGACCAAGCACAGAGACAGTAAACAGAAGAATTTTCAAGCCAGGATGTTTAGATGTGGCTTCTACCCCATGGAGTTCTAAAAGCAAGACTATCAAAGCCAGGTTAAGTTTTTGAGGGAATAATATGATAGAAATCCCAAGACTCCTTTGCAGTAGCCAGTAATATTAAAGCTCTAAAATAATTCATGGTCCAATACCCTCACCATCAGAATATTAGTTGTGAAAGCTGTGCTTTTTCCAAGAAAAGTATGCTTAACAATGAGTACTTCAGATGGTCCCATGAAAAAGAATTTATAATAAAGAATCTCTAAAGAATATTCTGAAGCCTGTTCTAGAGCAAGGGAAATTCCCATGTATTGTGTGGAGTATTTTTATTGCTTCTATAAGCCCATAACCTTCATTTAAATAACCATACCTAGCTTGTGTTTGGTGGTTTAATGTCACTTGGCCTCTGTCACCCCAGGCTCCAATTTCCCCCACTGTACTTAGGTGTGCCACCTCAACAGCAGCATTAACCACTGTAATTTTGAACCTACAGGGAAGAACAATCACAGAATCTTCAAGGATGCCAAGTTCCCCTCACAAACTTACTTTCTCTACTGCCAGGGCAGGGAGTCTTATTCTTCCTACCCAGTAGGATTTGGTCACTGCTATCCCCCCCCCACTATGTGTGTGTGTATAAACTTTCACTATAGGTATCTTCCTTTTCTACTTATATAAACCATGGGGGGGGTGGTCTGTGGACCCCAGACCATACTCATAAATAGACTTAATATGGAAGAGTGTGCATCACCAGGAACTTGAGTACTTGGAAACCAAATACAATATCCAGGTTAAGACTTTAGAGGTGCTTCCATTGAGGGAAGGGCAAGCATGTTCTTTGCATGGAAAAACTGAATGAGGAATAGATGAATAAATGGTATAATGTAGCAGAGACTCTAACAGTCCCCCAATATCCATTATCCCTTTCTGTTGCATTATCAGGAGCCCAAATTTTCAGGTTTCTGATGTGCTCAAGTACTTGTGCTAGCTTTGTGGTATATGATGTAGCCATGTGATGTAGCTTGGCCAAAAATGAAAAAAGTAGACTCCACGGCATGTGCCTTATAAGAAACTTCCTTAAAGAGATCTTCATCATTTTGCAGGCACCATATTGCTCCTCCCTATTTTCCAGCCTGCTTAGAATAAAAATGGGATGCCTCAGTAGCTACCTTGTGACTATAAGCATACAATAAAGCATAACTGGGAAGAATACTAGAGGCCCTCTAGGTATCTAATGGTATCTTGAAGATACCTTTTTTTTTTTTTTTTTTTTGCGACTAGGTCTTGCTATTTTTGCCTGTGGAACCACAGGCTCTCGTTGCCCAGGGTACCACAGACTCAAGCAATCCCCAGCCTCAGCTTCCCAGGTAGCTGGGATTACAGGCGCATGCCACCACGCCCAGCTATTTTTTGGAACTAGGTCTCGCTACGGGCCCCAGGCGGGACTCGAACCGCGATCCCTAGCCCCTGCCGCTTCATAGGCTGAAGTTTACAGGCACGAGCCACTGTGCCCGGCTGGTATCTTGAAGATACCTAACCAGCCCTGGAATGCTAAACTTTTGAATTCTCACTTTGTAAGTGAAAAAAAAAAATTCAATTTTCAAAAAGTCAGCACTAGCTGAGTTTTCTAGATCATATAATAAAATTTATTATTGATACACACAGAATACTATAGGTTACTGAGGAACTCACCAAATTTGTACTGAATTCATGTTAGAGAAAATAGAATCTCTAAAGTCTATTCGAGGTACCTGAGGTCTGCTTAGTATGAGTGCCACATGTTTATAGTCCATAGGATGTTCCCCGTGATCACTAATGGCTAATCAAACAGGGTTGCTCTATTCCAATCAGTCGTATGCCTACAAAACTGTTTCAATAAATACTTTTTATTGAGACTAGGTCTCACTATGTTGCCTAGAGTAGCCCCCATCCCATGGACTCAAGTATTGACTAGGTCTCACTATGTTGCCTAGAGTAGCCCCGATCCCATGGACTCAAGTAATCCTCAGCCTCAGCCTCCCAGAACTTGGATTACAGGTGCAAGACACCACACCTGGCTTCAATAAAGTTTTTCTTTCTTTTAAATAATTTATTTATAGATATATTTCACATTGTGATCCCTGGGGGTCACCCACCACCTCCCCTCCCCTACCACTCCAACTGGTCCCCCTTCCCCAGTTGTGTACTTTCGTTTGGTTGTCCATATATTATGAAACCATATGGTTTCTGTCTTTTTCCTTCTTTTTTTCCTTTTTTTTGTGACTGGTCTCGCTATTTTTGCCCATGGAACTGCAGGCTCCTGTTGCCCGTAGTCCCACAGACTCAATCAATCCCCAGCATCAGCTTCATAGGTAGCTGGGATTACAGGTGTGCGCCACCATGCCCAGCTATTTTTTGGAACTATGTCTCGCTATGTTGTCCAGAGCGGGACTTGAACCACAATCCCTAGCCCCAGGCGCTGCATAGACTGAAGCTTAAAGGCATGAGCCACCGTGCCCGGCTCTTTTTCCTTCTGACTTGTTTCTGCCAATATGATTTCTTCTATGTACATCCATGTTATCATAAAAATCACCAAATTTGTTGTTTTTAATTGATGAGTAATATTCCTTTGTGTATATATATAAAACATCTTTTTCATCCATTCGTCTGTTTTGGGACATTTGGGTTGTTTCCATGCCCTTGCAATTATAAATAGTGCTGCAATAAAACATCCAAGCACAGGTGTCCCTTTGTACCCACATTGAGGTCTCTTTTGGGGAGATTCCAGAAGAGCGATTGCTGGGTCAAATGGTAGTTCCATTTTCATTAGTTTGAGGGTCCTCCACACTGCTTTCCATAGTGTCTGGACCAGTTTACATTCCCACCAGCAGTGTAAAAGTGTTACTTTCGCTCCACATCCACGCCAGCACTGGTTGTTGTCTGTTTTTTGGATGTGGGCCATTCTTACTGGTGTAAGGTGGTATCTCATTGTGGTTTTGATTTTGCATTTCCCTTACTGCTAATAAGTTCAACAGTTTTTCATGTGCCTGTTGGCCATTTGAACTTCCTCTTCGGAGAAGTGTCTTTTTAGATCTTTTCCCCATTTTTTAACTGGATTTTTTGCTTTGTTTTTGTTGTGTGAGTTCTTTGTGTATCTTTGTTATCAGATCCTTATTGCTTGTATGGAAGGCAAAAATTTTTTCCACTTGGTTGGGATTCTTTTTGTTTTTTATGTTGTCCCTTTTGCTGTGCAGAAACTTTTAGTTTGATGTAGTTCCAGCTGTTTATGTTTTCCTTCATTTTTTTTGCCATCTATAGATGTGGCCAAAAATGGATTTCTGAATTATAACTCATGAAAGGTTTTGCCCTTCAATAAATACGTTTTAAAAAACTATTATAATTCAATGTTGATAATCTTGATTCATGATTTACCATTAATTTTTCTTTTTTCTCTCTTTTCTATTGATTTCACACACATTTTTTTTTTTTGAGACTACGTCTTGCTATTTTTGCCTGTGGAACCGCAGGCTCTCGTTGCCTGGGGTACCACAGACTCAAGCAATCCCCAGCCTCAGCTTCCCAGGTAGCTGGGATCACAGGCATGCGCCACCACGCCCAGCTATTTTTTTGGAACTAGGTCTCACTACGGGCCCCAGGCGGGACTCGAACCACGATCCCTAGCCCCGGTCGCTTCATAGGCTGAAGCTTACAGGCACGAGCCACTGTGCCCGGCCTCACACACATATTTTACGTCACTGTGTACCCTGAAGTTTTCCCATCACCTTATCACCTGTAAACCATCTTCACCTCTTGTGCCCATCGCTCCCCCAATTAAACTCCCCTCCCCCTCTCTTGCTCTATGCTTCAGTTGTGCTCAGTTTCAAATTTTTCTTGTCCATTTGTTTGTTTTCCCTATATCCCTCATATAAGTAAGACCATCTAATATTTCTTTTTCTTTCTGGTTTATTTCTGCTAACATGATTCCTTCTAGCTGCATCCATGTTGCTGCAAATGACATAAGTTTGTCTTTTTTGATTGATGAATAATATTCCATTGTGTACATAACATTCCATTGTGTACATTTTCTGACCCATTCATCTGTTTTGGGTGTTTCAATAAATCTTAACAACCATAACTGATCTATCAACTTGATACCCAACATAAACCCTATTTTCCACTTCTATCAACTTTAGTTTCTCTTACCACTAGATCTAAGATAAATTATAGACATTACAAAGGAGAAAATCTATCAAGATTAGTATATCTATTAGATAACTCAGATCAAGCTATATAATTTAATTTTATAATGCTGAAGCAAACACATTTCTCAAAAACTTGCTCTTTCACTTATAAAATGGCAAAATAAAAAAACCTAACAAATTCATAAGTTGATGTGAAGATCATATACAAAATGAACATGATAACTGTACTACAAACTTACAGTAATCAAAATAGTACAGTATTGGAATAAAATCTTCTACAAAGACAAATGGACTAGAATTGAGAGCCCAGAAATAAAATCAAACTTATATGGACAGTTAATCTAATACAAATGAGAAAAGAGTATGTAATAGTCAAAGGAAAGTCTCTTAAACAAATGGTATTGGGAAAAGTGCACAGCTACATGCAAAATAATGAAAGTAGATCACTCTCTCACACCATAAAAAAATAACTCAGAATGGATTAAAGACTTGGAAGCAAGACTTGAAACCACAAAGTACACAGAAGAAAACACAGGCAGAACATCCTATGACACTGGCTTAGGGATGTCTTTGGATGATTCAACATCAAGGGAAACAAAAGCAAAAATAAACAAATGGGACTAGATTAAACTAAAAAGCTTCGGCACAATAAAAGAAACTATCATTAAAATGAAAAGACTTGCTACCAAGTAGGAAAAAATATCTGCACATCATATGTCTGACAACATACAAGAGCTACAAAGAACCCATACAACTCAGCAAGAAATAATTCAATGGGCAAAAGAGCTGAATAGACACTTTTCCAAAGACAACATCCATATGGCTAACAGAAAATGAAAAAATACATACATGAACAAAAAGGTCAATGTTATCATATCACCAAAGAATTGCAAACCAAATCTACAATGAGCTACTGCCTCATACATTTAAAAAATGACCTATATCAAAAATCCAGAAACAAATGTTGACAAAGGTGTACAAAAAAGGAATGCTATGTGTTGTTGGTTTTAATGGTTCATCCCTTATGAAATAGAGTATGGTGATTTCTCAATTTAGGATACCTACCATATGATCCAGCAATTCCATTTCAAGGAATCTACCTGGAGAATATAAAAACACTAACTTAAAGGGATACAGATACTCCTATATTCATTGCAGCACTACTTATAATAGTTAAGTTATAGAAACAGTTTGTGTCTAATGAACTAGCTAACCAAAACAAACTTTTGAACTACAAGATCATTTAGTGGTCATCAGAAGGGAGGGGAGAAAGGATATTTAAGATGGAAGAAAACTGAACAATAATATGGTGAAGGATTTGGAATTTTAAGAGTGAACTTAATGTAGGATATGTATACATGTTGAATCTCGATGATGAACACCTGAAATTTAAATGTTAAAATGCAATGCTACCTTGATTTAAAAAATGATTATATTGTCTTGTTCAGTGGTATATAGAAAAGTTTCTTTCTATATACCTATAAAATATATATATATTCTATAAAATATAGAATTCTTTCTATATTTTGCATCAAGGAAATAACTACTGGGGTGGGGGAACCACAAAGTGATCAAAGATATAATCCAATAATCCCCATTGTTTTAATTCCACCAGGCAAAAATAACACGAACTTTCACAGAAGAATTTATAGTTTCTATTTTTTGGGGGGAGGGGGAGGTATTTTAAAATAGAAGAGTAGTTTCAATATGGGGAAAAAGTTTATCATAATAAATGTATTTTAACCAAAAGGGGGCCAAATCTCTTTAGCTTTACACACTAAAATTTACAATAAGGTAAAAAAATAACGAGGCAAGATTAACTGAATCAACAAATATTTGATTGCCACTAAATATAGTAACTTGTTACTATTATAATAGTGAATCGCATAGGACCCTACCCTCAATAAGAGCAGGAAGTAACTACTGAAACCCAAGCATTAGTAGCCAAGATAAAGATGTAATTGAAGTTTCAATGTTTAAAGACACTCTAGTAATATAAAAAATGCACTCATTAACATCTCACCATCAGTGATCTTTAAAATAGGTGTCACATACATATTTCCAGCTGAAGTTCATTAAAGTTCTTTAATGCTGACTTCAAATTTTGAAACCTCTTAGAATCATTTGGAAAGTATAAAAGGTCGGGAACTGAATAGACTTTATAAAGGAAACAGTAAGATTACCTAACAAGTAACAAGGATATCTTTTTTTAATAATTTATTTATATATAAATTTCACATCAATGTAATCCCAGGGATTACAATCCCCCTTCCCCTCCAACCCCCCGCTTCCCCTCCTGCCCAAAGTTGTGTGCTTCAGTTTGGTGCTTAGCTTGTTTTGTCTTTTCCTCATGGCTTTTGTTTATTTTTTCACTATATCCCATATATTAGTGAAACCATTTGACTTCTGTCTTTCTCTTTTTGACTTGTTTCCGCTAGTATGATTTCTTCTAAGTACATCCATGTTGTCATAAAGTTGTCGAATTTGTCATTCTTAATTGATGAGTACTATTCCAATTTTTTTCATCTGGTCATCTGTTTTGGGGCACTTAGGTTGCTTCCATGTCCTTGCAATTATAAATAGTGCTGCGGTAAACATCTGAGCACAGGTGTCAAAGATAAGCTTGTTCTGATCACTTTTAGAATAACTTAACACATGCACTACAGCACGGATTCCCAACGACCAAAAAATAAAATGTATGTATATGGTAACACAACTGGCTGTTCTACAAGTGCCATAAATTAATGTGTCTAAAAGCTAAAGGGCCTTACTTTTTTTAAATGAATAAGGACATACCAGGAGAGCTAGAAAATGTCAAGTTAAAATAAAAAACATTCTGGTTAGATGAGTAGATAAAAGCTTCTTTCAAAAACATAGCTATGAGTCTCAGGGATAAAAGCACTATGTATATCCTGTTCACTAATCCATCCTCCAACTTGCCTAACGGGGATGGAAACAGCATCAGTAACTTTCTAAAAACCACTCTAAAGGTATGCTGTTACATTTCTTTGACACAGGGCATATACACCACAATCAGGAGGCATATGCTAGAAGTTGTCATATTAACAGCTTTCTTCCTTGCTATTACTATCCACAATGAGCACCATCTGGGATGATTCAGAGAATTATACAATCAAAACAGAAGATTTAAAACATACCGCACATTCTCCTGTGCAAATTTGTACACTGCTACCTAGTAAACTCTACCACATTTTGCCAAACTGCAAGTAGCAACTTCTGAAAAAAGTGTTGCAGAAATAAAATTTGGTAGTGAAACATAAAAATGATAACTGTACAACTTTCAAGATCAGTCACATGGAAGAAAAACCAGAGTGTGCTATAGATCGTGCTCCCTAAAATGTGCATGTTGAAATCTAATCCTGGACTTAATGGAGCCTTTGACAAATTATTAAGTCATGAAGACAGAGCTCCACCTGTCATGTGAGGACAAAATGAGAAGCCAACCACAAGAGGGTGTCACTAGACACAATCTGCCATCACCCTGATCTTGGCCTTCCCAAATTCTAAAACTGTGAAAATAAATGCTTATTGCTTAGGTCACCTAGTTTATAGTATTTTTGTTACAGCAGTCAGAACAGACTACGACACAGGGAAAATTCTTCACCCAAAGTCTATCTCAAGCTAGGTTCTCATAATTTTCCCCTAGCCCTCTCCACCCCAGCTTCTGACCAGAAGGGCCTAGCTGAGTACGTGTGCATTTTGTACAAATGTCAAATTCCTAACCAAATGCTCAAATATTTAATATTTCTGAAGTCTTTATCTGCTACCTAGGCAAATAAAACTGGGTGTGACACATCTCTACATTTCCACAATAAATGCACTTAAATATTTTAGACATGTCCTAGCTATACAGCGAAATGTCAAAACTTCACATATCATAGTTGAGTAACGACCCTGGATTCAAAAGGAACAGGGTGTGTGGGTACAAGGGAATGGTTGAGATCAAGGTCATTTACTCTTGCAGCAACTCATAAGACTTTTTATTTTAATATATCAGGCACAGCAGGCTCAGCAGATATTGAATTAAAAGCTTAACAATAACCTTTTTAAGACTTGCACAGAGCAGTGCTATCTTTCTAATTAGTTTAAACCAAGTCTCTAAAAAGGCACTGAAAACAAAATCATATCAAGTAAAACCATCAGGCCACTGTAAATGCCACTTTTCCTTAGCTAATTCTAGATGAAAAAATGTGATTCTAAAGAAAAAAAACCTAATGATGTAACAACATCCATGTATAGTTATTCTGAGTAATACCAACATTCAAATTCACAGAAAATACCTATCACAATCTTCACCATCTTCTTTCTCTATTTTATTTTTCTCCTCTATACTGGAATGAAGAAATAAGACAAAATAAAGCTCTGACACAATTCATCAATTTAGTCATCTGCCAATAGATCATAAAACCATTTGAACTTTTAAACTACACAACAGCCACAGGTAGCTCCAGATGGTTTGGGAAACTTTAGGGACACTTACTGCATGTGCTTACGTTATGCTTTCTAGCAAATACTACCCCCCCTCCCACCTCAATAACCTAAAACAGGGAGAGGAGAAATAGGCTTGCAGTGGGAACTTTGCAGAGCAAGAGAAGAAAACAGCTTGAAGACAGAGAGGTCCCCCAGCTGAAATATGTTGGTTGGTTGTTAGTTGCTTGCTTTAATGCAATGCTGTTGAGTCACTTTGAAGTTACTTATAATACAAATACATGCTGGAAAATTAAATAGAACCTATCAACTGCAAACAATATTTTGAAAGTAAAATTCATACAGTGGTAGTTTAACACTTGGAAACTGTTCAGAGCCTTAAGCAGTATTAGAATCAGTATTTTACTAGTCAACCTAATATTATGGTTCAGGGGAAAAATAATTCCACAAAAAGTAGTTTAGTCCAGAGAAAGGCTTACATAAAACACCATAATTCAGGAATTACAAAAAATTTCCTAGTGTAAAGTAGAAAAATAGATGGGGGATAAACCATGCTTTCAAGTTTGATGATGTCTGTAGAAGTTTGCCTAACTCCTTATTGTTGGCATACCCTTTATTAACAAAACAATTGAAATCAGAGAACCCCACCCCATGAACAAGAGCACTGTCTCTGGGCAGTGCCAACAATAGTGGGTGCTTTACTGCCCACCACCAGTGGCCCCACTGGGGTAGACACTGCAGGCAGAGACCAGCAATGATGACAGGAGGCAGTGGTTCCGCTAGCATGGCTGTCTCAGGGCATGCAGCCCCTGGTTCAGGGATTCAGGAAGGAGCATGGTGCTCTACCGGGTCAGCTCCAGCTGTGGTTTCTTCGAGTTGCAGGCAGTAGAGAGACCTGTGAACTTGATGCCCAAATCATAGAATGGATTGATCAGGTTCAAGCCATGAGCTGATTGGTGTTAACAGCCCATTTTCTGTTAATAGGACAGAAAATGGCCCAGACTGGGGATGAGGGTGGGGAACTACCCTGAAAGAGGATATAAGGCAGTGCAGGAGCCAGCGTGGGGCCTGCTCCAACTGGGCTTTCTTGGACTTAGGACGCATGCTTTGACACCTTCAGAGCAGTAGCAGCCACAGTCGACCTCAAAAGAAGAGAAGCTGAAGAGCTTTGTAGAGGCTGGGGGCCACTATACACCCCAGTCTGCTTCTGACATTGCCTGAAAGGGCACCAAAGGCCTGGTGGCTCAAAGAGGTGTTGGTGTTGAGTCAACAACTCACTAAGAGCTGACTACAAGGTGCTTCTGACACCACTGCCACCTACTGACAAGTGTTGACGGGCAGTATTGGCTGGTGCTGTCCAGCACTGTTGACAGGTGACTGGCCCGCTGAGTCCAGGCACCTTTTGAGAGTTGCTGATTGTCTAGCACCAGCTCCAGTGCTGCTGCCTCCATTGCTGTCTGATCCAGCATCCAGTGCTGTTCATCCAGGTCTTCAGACTGTGACTGTGTGCTGCTGCATAATCATCTCAGCAGACCTGCCTGTAAGTGCCTTCAGCTTCAGTGAGTTGGATCCAGACCTGCTGCTGGCCAGTGTTCCACAAGCTCCAGGCCCTTGTTGGTGGGACAGTGTCATTTCAGATCAGTGGCCTTCTGTTTAGGACTTCTGAACTATGTGGACACTAACTGAGGTGAGATAGCCACATGTGACCTTAAGAACTCCTTTCCCATTTGTTAAATAAACCCCATTGCCATTGTCCCTTGAGTCTGAATAGTAGTCTGAATAGCAGTAGCAATTGTGTACACGGTTAAAGAACCCACTGACAGTGACCTGTCCTTGACAGGCACAGACCTCTGGAGGCAATAGCCCTGCAATAGCCTTTTGTACAGGACTGTTTCACTACTATTTATGTTAAACTGCTAAATAAGCTACTTAGACTCACTATTATCCAAATAGAGATCCCAGCTGCCTTTTCAAGTCATTAGGGCAGAACCTGGGTTCTAAAAGGTTCTTGAGAAATAACCCCTTTTTGTTAGTACTGTCAATTCCAATTTCCAGTTCTTTTTCTCCTTACTATACATGTGTGTGTTTAAGTAAATTCACACTCCATTCTGTCTTGCCCCAACACCAATAACCATACTGACCTTCCACTTCCAAGACTAGGCTTATCGTTGAAAACTAGAAATGACACTTTTGATTGGTGGTTTCTAAGAAAACACTGCTATAATGGGAGGAAACGGTGTTTCATTTGACGAATTTGAGGATGGAGAATATATTTAGTCTTCATACTGAAATTTCAGATGAATCAGAGTTAATTTAAGAAATCATAACACGCAAATGTAGGTGAATTTCCACATGACTCCTAGAAAGGGGAGGACTTTATAAGCATCAAAACAATCACAAAGGGAAAGACTGACAGATTTTTAAAATCTTATTTTTACTGAGGCAATGTTGGTTTACAACATGATGTTTTAGGGGTAAAGGTTCCCACCCCTTCAAATGCTTTCACACCATGTCTACCACCCAAGTACCCATTAACCCTTCAACACAGCCCATTGGGACCCCTCCCTGTTTCGTTCCCCACATCTTTCCCTAGCCCTCAGGTAGCTTCCATTTTACAGTCAGATTTTAAGTTTGTTTTGTTTCTTTGTTTTGTTTTTTCATATCCCATGTGTGAGTGAAATTATCCAGTCTTTTCCGACTTATTTTAATTAGCATAATCCCAGTTCCATCCATATTGTCACAAATAGCAAAATTTCATCTTTTTATAGCTAAGTAGTATTCCTCTGTGTATGGATACCATTTTCTTAATTTTGTCTATTGTCGGGCAGTTGGGTTGTTCTCATACCTCAGGTATTGTAAAGTGTGCTGCAACGAATATAGGAATGTACATATCCCTTTAAATTAACATTTTTACACATTCTTTGTTACCTAGGAGTGGACCTGCTAGATTCAATGGTAGGATGTTTTGAGAAACCTCCATACTATTTTTCACAGGGCCTGGATCAGTCTACATTCCCACCCACAGTGAACAGAGGTTCCTTTTACTCTACATCTTTGCTAACGTTGATTTGTCCTTGTTGATATTGGTCATGAAGACTGACAGATTTTGACCATGTTTAAAACTCTCAAAATCGACTGACCCATTCACAGGACCCTTTGTAGAACTTTAATAAATGCCCAGAGCCTGCTAATGCTAACAAGCTATTACTGCCCATGAGTCCTACAAATTAAGATGTCTACGTAACTACGAGTTATTTATATTTGCTCCCAAATGTGTTCTTTTTTTTTAATGCTAGTTCTATGACTGTTACTGTAATTCTTAATTATATGTTATGGTAACTGAATGTGAGTGCAAAAAAGAGTAACTAGCTGAAAAGACCAGAAAAAGATGATGTTGAATTAAATGTGAATGGCAAACCTGAAGACCAGGGTTGAGGGGAATCTCTAAAACACCTGAAAGGATTCTGCATTAATTAGGTCATTACGTTGTACTCACTTGATTATAAAGAACCAACCTAGAAAATCATTGCTGTATTATGGATAAAATGTAAAAAACAAAAACAAACACATATAGCAAATTTCTAAGTAGATTCATATTCAAAGAAAAGGGCAGTCCAATATCAAAGGATTAGCTGCCTGATGTATATTTGTACCTTCAAGTTAAAATGTTGAAGACATGTATGTAGACTTTAGAATATCCATCTGTCCAAAATTTGCTATGAGATTTAATCACATCACATAAGGAAGTTTCTTCTGAATGATTTTTAGTTTTTGCATATCCATACTCATCAGGAATTAAACCAAAAAGTTGACAAATATTTGAAATACAAATGTTTGATACATAGTTTACATAAACTAAGAAAAACACTAGGCAAACAATAGGAAAACATAAAGATGACCAAATGGTTAAGTTATAGAAGGAATGAAAAAAATTAAGGATGAGAAGAATGAATATTTTCACAAGTTATCAAAAAGATATAGTTTTTTTTTTCTTTTTTGAGACTAGGTGTCTCTATTTTTGTCCGTGGAACCGCAAGCTCTTGTTGCCTGGGGTACCACAAACTCAAGCAATCCCCAGCCTCAGCTTCACAGGTAGCTGGGATTACAGGCATGCGCCACCACGCCCAGCTATTTTTTTGGAACTAGGTCTCACTACAGGCCCCAGGCGGGACTCAAACCATGATCCCTAGCCCCGGCCGCTTCGTAGGCTGAAGCTTACAGGCACGAGCCACCGTGCCCGGCCCAAAAAGATATAGTTTAATGAGGACATTTTTCCAATAAAACTTTAGCAATTAGCATGTTCAATTTTACCAACTGAACACTGTAACAGACCATTTGCTGCTTGAAAGATGACATTTTGGTAGAACCTTTCCATAAATCAATCTAGCAACTTATGTAAAGAGACATAAAAATATCTCTATCACTTGACCAATAAATTCCATTTCTGGGCTTATGTATAGAAACATAAACTGAAATCTGGATAAAGCTCTGACAGTAAAACACTCCTTAAAGTTTTATAATATGTTTCAAATTGAGGGAAAACCTTAATTCAACAAAAATCATGTCAGGTACTAAAGATGAGGTAGTAAACAAAACAGTCCCAATCCTCTTTGAGTCCAGACTTAGCTGGGAAAGGGAAACAAATTATCTGAAATTCAGCAATAGGGAAATTATCAAATTAATTCTGAGACACCCAAATGAGATGATTCACAGTCATTAGGAATTATAAATGCATTCTCTTGGACATGAGCAAGTATCTATATTAAATGAAAAACTATCAAACTATAGATGAGTATAAAATATATTAAAATTTTGATGGGGAGATTTCTGAAGGTAAAGTGAGAATCTCAGCTACTAATAATCCTAGGTAAGAAAAGCAAGGTTAATAGTATTTTAACTTGTGAATGCTTCCACCTTATCCATTACAATTGCCCAGCATGGTAGTCCTGTGGACAATGTCAGTGAAGGGAGCTAAACAGATTTGAAGCTCCAAGGGAAAGTCCCAAGCCTAGAGCATTGTTGAAAACAATAGAGATCAGTAGTAATTGAGTGAACATCTAACCAACAAGACCTCAGGCAAAACTGTACAAGGGGGATGGGAAATGAGATAGCCTAGGGGGCAGGGGTGTGGTTGGTGGAGCAGGGTGGGGAAGGCTAAAGATCTGACATATTCTTAGGGTTCTGTTAGACTGGACAGATATGTTGTCCTGCATTAGAGGCAATTGTGGATAAGTAATGCTATCAGGAAAGAGAGCCTTCCAACTTATCAGAATTTCTTATTTGAAATTTCTGCACTAGCAAAAAAGTAAAAACCAAGGAAGACTTGCAACTGCCTGAAATTTGAATGCGTGGGTTGGGATACATATTTAAAATACAATCATTTAATAAAACTACCACACTCCAGATGTTATTGCAAGTCCTAGATACAAAAATCCTGGTTCATTCACGCCATTGAAAAGCTCATATTCTAATGGTAGAAACAGATTTCAAAAAAATAAAGTTAAGATTCAAGAAAGAAATGTTTCAAGGGAGAAAAGTATTTTTGATTAAACAGAATTGATTGGATACAAGCGTGTATCTACCGCCCTCTAAAAATCATGAGAGTAAAGAATTAGAACAGACACAAACAAGATCAAGAAAGTGGGAGAGAATCTTACAGCAAAGACTGAAATGGAAAAACTTCTGGAAAAGAGGTAACTAACTTGGTTGTATCTTTCTGCCAAGTACGTGCAATGGGGGAAATCCAAACTGAAGCAAGTAAGCTAGTTCATGCCTGAGGGCCCTGGAAAAGCAAGCAGAAGGTGAAAGCTTAAGAACTGTAACTTCTAGGAACATTCAAAGGAAATAGGAATTTTTTTGAAGGGGATGACTGAAAAACCCCTTAAAAGAGCAAGAAGACTCTCAGATAATTTCTCTTTATCCAAAGCATCTGGAAACGGCCTTTTATCCACAGTAGATAGTTTAGATTAGTCTCTGAAGAGGTTGAAACAAAGAATTACTGAAGTCAGGAGCACCAGAACTGAGAACGGAAATGGGATGCCTTACTGAAAACAAGAAGCAAAAGTCTGTGTAGCCAATGGTGAAAGATCCAGTCCTTTCCAGACTGGCTCCTGAATATTAGATACAAGCGTATTAGCCCCAACTCCCTTTGCACAAGAGATTGACATTTCTATATAGAACAACTGATTCAAGAAAAATAGAAAAACCTACCAGGGCGTTTTTCATAAACACTCAGAGGTTTTTACCCCAACTAAACCACAGTGCAGCCCATCAGTCAACAGTCCCAATTCATTAAGAGTTTTTCAACTTTTCCCTTCATAAAAACCACAGAAACCTGCTAAAGACACTTGAGGGATACTTCTAACAGGAAGACAGGCACTAAGATAAATCGCCAGGAAAGGTAAAGTCAGAACAGATGACACAAGGAAAATGTCAAAATAATTGTAATTTCGCTTTCTTCTCTTTGAGGACATTATGAGATAGCACCCAAGTAAGAAAATCAATTGGGGTGGGGGAGGAAATGAGCTCCAGAAAACTCAGAAATATAATTGCAGAACAGAGGCTACTAGAGCAGGGAGAGTGGAGACAAAGTGGGGAGGGAGTCCAATCATTTGTAGCAAAGGACTACGGATGCCTTGGTGGTGGGTCTGGTGTGCTGATGTATATCTGAGGAGGTGTGAGCCTATTCCCCTAAACCACACAGTACAAAACCAAAGTTACCACAATAAAAGCAAGTAAACAAACATCACTAACATGGATAAAAAAGACAAAACCTAGGAGAGAGAGCTTCAAGGGAGTGATAATCTCTAGGGAGGAACAGGTGAGACCAAAAGGGTTGGAGCTTGAACTGTACTGGAAATATTTCACTTCTTTGAAAATTGATATATGTAGGGGAGTATAAATACTTGATACTTTGATTGTGGTGATGATTTTATTGGTGCCAACATATGCCAACACTTAATAAATGCTACACTTGAAACATGTATATGTTATATGTAATATATGTCAACTGTAACTCAATAGAGCTGTTTTAAAAAGAGAAATAAGTCATAGAATTGGAAAATAAGCTAAAGGGCCCTCTCAGAAAAAGAAAAAAATGTAATATGTCAAAAACCTAAGTAATAGGAGTTCAAAGGAAAAAAAAAAACAGGAAAACACAGACAGGAAGAAATTATCGAAAATAATTTTTCAGAACAGAAAATGAGTCTGTTAATACAAAAGTCCACTGAGTACTCAAGAGAAGGGAATAAAAATGATCCACAATAAAGTCCATTATCATTAAATTTGAGTTGAACCTCAAGAATAAAGAAAAAGTCTAAAAAGTTGGCAGAGAATAAAATGAAAAACTAAGTAACCAAACACAAGCAGATTTAGCCTGATTCTACCACTGTTTTCCAATTTCTGAGAGCAAATTATTTCCAACCCAAAATTCTATATCCTATTTATATAAATACGTCTACATAAACTATCAATAAAAAGGGCATAATAAAAATATTTCCATACCTGCCTCACCCAGCTTCTACAAGTGACTTCCATTCCTCAGCTCATGGCCCCTTTTCCCATCTGCAGCA
>PVHY01007674.1:0-65994 GCA_004024945.1 Uropsilus gracilis | reverse complement strand
TCTATCTATCTATCTATCTATCTATCTATCTATCTATCTATCTATCTATCTATCTATCTATCTATCTATCTATCATGAGAAAGGATATACGTAAAGGACTCCTGCCCCTCAACAAGGAAGTATTTCAATTTTAATCTGGGCAAAGGATTTAAACATACATTTCTGCACTGAAGACTTGCAAATGGAAAATTATCTTAGTCTGGTCCACATGATAAAAGACTTTAGCTACAAAAGAGGTTAAGCCAATTGCATGAGCATTGTACTGGTTAAATTTATGTATCAATTGGATGAGGCTACAGGTTTCCAGATATAGTGAAACATTATTCTCAGTATGCCTATGAGAGTGCTTTTATGGTATTAGGATTTGTATTGATAGACTGATTAAAGTAGATGGTTCTCCCCAATGTGGGTGGTCCTCATCCAATCTATTGGGGATGTGAATAGTCAAATAGCTCACCTGGGTCTTCAACTTGCATGTGATGATCATGAAGTTTCTCAGCCTCTATAATCATGAGTCAATTATTTTTTTTAAATCTCTTTCTATTATAGTATCTATATATCTCTATATATCTTTGTATTTCTACTTTATATTTATTTATGGAGAGAAAAATAAATGTAAAGGAATAAAATGTGTTTTTATTAGTAATTGTCTTCCAGAAAAATAGAATCAGTAGATTTTATAACTAATGTATATTATAATAGTATATTATATATAATATATAAAATTATAACTATATACGTATATATATTACATTGTAATATATGGTAATGCCAGTGCATTAATTTAATATTTATTAATATAACTTTATACATTTAAAAAACATATTGGTTATATTTTTCTGGTAAAGCCTGATTAATACAAACACCATTCACTCTGCTGCTTTATTTAAATTTAATACCATTTCACTGGCCAAAGTAAGTGACATTGTAGTAGGAGAGAGTTTCTAGGGTACAGATTAAACTATTAAGTCAGCCATTTTGCAACAATTCACCAAATTGGCAAAGTTCATATCTGTTCTGTGGTAAATCCCATATTTTCTGACTCTTCCATGGTTGTTAACCTGAAAATTATGAGCATTAACTAGAATGCTTCTTCACCTTAAAACATAGTTTACAAACATAGTTGCCTAGAACAACTAGACTAATAAGACTTTAAAAAAAAAAAACAACTGTGTAATTAGAAATGGATGGGGGTATATTAATTAAAGGTGTCTGACAATAATATGAGGAAGAAGATACAAATTGGATGTTTCTAGAATCTAGGTTACTTACAAATTTCAAGTTTATGAATTCCATTAAGTACTACATTACGTAAATAGAACCACAACTATATTTGGTACCATAAGAGCAATAACAGCAGCAATGTCACCAGCTAACATTAACTGAATGACCAATCTTTTTCAGACACATTTCTGGTTTTTTAATTTCATTAATTATTTAACCCCCACAGCAACCCTATGAGATTGCTTTCATAATTCCTAATTTTGATCTGAGAAAAGGGAGGCAAAAGAAGTTGTGTCAGAAAAGTGAAGTGGGAACGACTTAGAAGTTTTTTTTTTTCCTTAAGAACATGAAACACAGGTTTTTTGTTTAGTCCTATGATCTGTCTTAAAATTAATCCTTGAAATTACATTTGAAGTAAAACAAATTCCCAGGGGATGATGTTCCAGACTCCTGTCTCATCTCCAGGACTCAGATGGTGGGCTTATCTCCCTTATGATCTCCTCACACCTAAAACTTCCTATTTACAGTAATTTGTCTCCAAATAATAGACTTGGACATCCTTACGTTCAAATTTTACTAAAAGTTTGAAAGTTCAATATTACATAATTAGACAAACTGAAAATTTTTATTTCAGCTGTAGCCTCAGAAATTAAGTATTCTTTTATAAAAATGAACTTATAAGTTTAATACATAAGATAACATACTCCAATAAGTTTATTCTAAATATAAGTTCGAATCTATTCACAAATTCAATGAATGAATCAGTGCACTCCTTTCTGAGAATAAAAAATTCTTGTTCAGTCTATCAGGGCAAAATATCACCTTTGTTGGGACACTCTACATGGCCTTTAAAGGGTTATAATCCAAGAACATATCCTCTGTAGTGGAATCTATTTAAGATAAAGGAATTTCATTGGTTTGAGAATATTCCTCATTACTGTGTCTTTATGAAGAAGACAGGCAAAATTATAGTGTCTTTATGAACACACAAGAATGAAATATCTTTATAATGAGTACTATTTGGCATCCTTGAGATGTTAGTGTCATTAGAAAAAGAATATTGGTCTTTTTCATCTTCATTCAGTCTTATTCACTTCATTCCTTGAGTTTCTGAATAGTTTCAAACTTGTATTTAGGATTAACTCATTAGAATGTATTATCTTATGTACTAACTTCTAAGTTCATTTTTAATGAAGAGAGTTTACTTTGTAAGGTTACAGCTAAAAATAAATATTTTTAGTGTGTCTATGGAATATCAAGCTTCCAAATTTTTAATTTGAGGGGACTTTAACACAAAAATGAAAATCATTATAATACTATTATTGCAATGAAATTTCAGTAAAAGCATGAAATGGAAAGAGTTGGTGTAAAATCTGAAATGTTGCTTCTGAAAAGATCAGATACAGATTAACTTTTAATTAGAGCATATAGTTCCTCAAAATATAAAATGCAGTATTGTGTTTTAGGGTTCACATGCATTCAGGAAATTAAAATAATGTAAAGCATTGAAATGCTTATATATTATGTATCTGGTAGAGCTTTGTATATCTCCATTTTTTCTGAGGGCCACAAAAAGAGAAGTCAAAGAAAAAAGTAAGCAATAAATGATATAACTACATTAGATAAGAAAACTAAGACAGTATCTTAGATTTCACAAACAAGCCAAATATTTGTTTCAGTTTTCCTTAAGAGAAGGAGGGTATCAGAATAGATACCTTTGACTAGATGAAAACATTTTAATGGAAGTCAAGGAAAATGTCGCTAAGAGGAGCAATAGACCTGGTGGGAGAACAAGAAAGATTGAAAAAAATAGAAGAAAATGGGGGTAAACAGTAGGAAAGAAAAGAAGAATCTATTGAAGTAGAAATAAATGAATGTTGGATGGGGGACAGTGAAACAATAGGATTGAAATAAACAAGAATGATTGACACCTGGAGAGAGGTCTGGAGGTAAAACTAATCTCTAGAAATCTGCCCCCTGAGAGAGTTTATTTGGGGATCACCAGTCACTTTTGGGGTTCCTGTATTCAACGGGATTGCTGTATTCAATCATGATATGCTCAGGTAGCATCCTGTTTCTATTGATTGTAGAGGTTTTTAGAAAACCTGGTGACAAAACCAGTGTTTTGTGTTAAGATGTTGAGCTATTTCTATCACTCAGTCCCTCTCATGGAAAATATCAAAGATTAAAAAGTAAAACATTTAATGTGTCAAAGCAAACAAAACTAAATGAAAGGCGATCTTGAAACTCCATTTATGAAGGAGAGCCCAGAGTGCATATGACTTCAGCAGGTCTCCATCTTCTCGTCGAAACCTTGCCAGACCACAAATTAAATTGCATCCTAGTTTACACTTAATTTATCTCTCTTCTTTGTAGTACTTTCACAATATTTCCTGAAATGATCTTGTCTGTTTACATGTACTCAATAAACATTTAATGAGTGATGGGTGTTGACTTAGAGAACATCAACTTACTTACTTTTATTTGAGTTCAAGACTATATACTTTAAATTTGGGACTGTCCAAGAGCAAATATTATATATATATATATTTATATTTATATTATGTATTGTTGGTCATTTCAATCAAGGAAAACTACATGTATGCAGCTAGTACAGATTAGCTTTGTGTAAGTACACAATTGGTAGAGCTTTGTATATCTCCAGTTTTTCTGGAGATACATTGCTGTTTGCACACCAATGACTTCACCTAATAAAACTTTTCTCAGAACATAATCTTATGTCTTAGATATGGGAACCATTTTAATTTTTTCTATAATTTCATATTCAACAATGTCTAACTCATAATAATACCTTAATAAATATGTGCACAGTAAATGAATATTTAGAATGATTTCTAAAGCAAAATATGCTATCTATATTAAAGGATTAATATATTCACCTGCACTATATCTGAGACAGTAGAGTATCTTTGAACTGATTAGAAAATGATGCCACTATCTTAGAAAAATTACAGAACCAATAGTTTGGAGAAATATTTTCCTTTATTACCTAAGGGAAGAAAAATGTCTTTAGGCAAACACTGAACTGCTGAATGTTACAAAAACAGAGAATTTGCTAATCAAATGTATTTGTGAAGTGAACCTGAAGACTAGTTTCTGCTTTCTGCTTCTGGGAATTCCATGTTAGGGATTCCTTATTCAGTGGATTATAATGCAGCTCTTAGTTTTTACCACAGTGATTATCAGGAAATTACCCTTAATTTCTGTAAAAGTATGATGAAAACTTGTAGTCAGGTAATTTTAAATTCAAATGCCAGTCGTGTTCCTGAGTGACTTCAAGCAAGGAATTTTGACCCTATGAGTACAATTCTTTCCTTATCTATAAAATGGGCATAATGGTACTTCCCTCTCTCACTGTATTATAACACTCAGATCACAAAGGACTATGTCTTTACCTCTAGTACCCAACACTTTGTGAATCCACTACCCAGTTCAGGCTTGTTTGCAGATTGGAATTAAGATTCTGATGTTGGCCATATTGATACTTTTTTAAAAGTAGCAATAGAAGAATGGGATTGAGGCTTTGTAACTATTTTGTCATGTGCTTCAAATTCAGGTTATCTATGTGATGATCAAAGGGTTTTCCAAACAACTCCTATATAGGGAGGTTGAGGTAATCATTTAAACTCAGGAATTGGCAAAAATATTCTAGGGAAATAAGGTTGAACCTGTGCAATGAAAGGGAGATCTGGCATACTATTTTGTTAAAAAATTAGATGTTGAAAAAATTTCTTATCTATTGGCTTTTATATGTGCAACTCTGCGGTACCTTTTAAAACGTTTCTGTAGTGGAAAAACTATATAGAATCATGCTATTATGTGCTGATTGATAACTCATGACACATAATAATACATGCTTTCTGAAATGACACAAAGCGTGAAATAATTAGTTATGTTACAGAGAGACTGCTCCTTGCATCACGTGGATTTGTTATTTCAGAAGATCAATGGTAATGTTATTTCCATTGGCAAACTTTCATTAAAGATATGCATCTATTAGAAAAAAGAAAAAATAATTACACAAAATATAAACAAAAATCTGAATTAGTAATAGGCTGTGTAAAACATTTTTTGCAAGAATTATTGTTGCAATTTAAGCTGAATGAAGTCAGCTATTTTGCTACTCTGCTAAAGTCCTCTTTTTTGAGCCTACAATGAACCTGTAATACTTATGGAAAGAGTTACCATAGCAACCTATATTGATGTCACAAGCTCAGGCTTCTGACTTCATTGCATAATGCAGTAGCAACTGGATTTGCAGCAGAAACACCCTGCTAAAGAACAAGTATCTTGGTTCACAGCAAAGAGGACAAAGAAAAACAGCAAGTTTTAGGGGGTTGAATGCTGCATTGTGAGTCAGATTGTCTGAGTTCTTATTTTAACCCTGCTTCTCACTTGTTGCCTTGTTTTGAGTAATTGTTTATTTGTGCACACCAAGGTTTGAAGCAAGAATCTCCTATCTGTAGTGCAGATATAGAAAACTCAATATTTAATATTTTAGCATTTGGTAGATATTTTAATAAAGCTATAGCACCCTAACATAACTTGGAAAGAAAGGAATTACTAATGCTTTGTAGTAGGCTTTTAATTAGTTCAGAGAGGATAAAGAGGACGCTTGCAATGAAAAAACACCTAGTGTCTTTTATTTTCGTTTTTTGGAATACTCATTAACTAATTAGGAAAGAAAAAGATAATGCCTAGATCTTAATTTTAGTAAGATTATAGAGAAATTTTGCATAAATATATCATATTATATAGCTAAACTTGTTTTAATTTTTTTTATGTTCAGAGTAAAGATTAATCTATCAATGGGTGGAATGCTATATTTAAG
This sequence comes from Uropsilus gracilis, assembly GCA_004024945.1. NCBI lineage: Eukaryota > Metazoa > Chordata > Mammalia > Eulipotyphla > Talpidae > Uropsilus > Uropsilus gracilis. Next base: position 59,918 of record PVHY01007674.1, on the reverse strand, counting down.
CTGTATACATTAAATCATAAAGCTTTCTAAATATACTATGCAAATGATAGGTAACCTAATTATAAAACAATTGAATAAGTGAAATAGTTTTGCTAATTTAAAATGAAATTTAATACATACAAATCATATCTTTTTTAGACTGGCCTAATCTTTCCATTGGAGCCTATAACTAGTTAATGTGTCAATTAGTCTAGCTTTTTAATTGCAGACTATATTTCACAATTAAGATATAAATATTTTATAATGATGAAAGGTATTTAATACCTATCTTTTCAGAAACTAAAGTGCAAACATGATATACCTTTTTATTTTATCTAAGGTTACAAGTGCTAGAACATTTTGGTAGAACTCTAGTCCTTTCCACCCACTTTATCCATATGCTTTAAAATCATTCCAAAATACCAGCAAAGACTTAACATACTGTAAAATTTCACTAGCTAAATTTAATGTTAAATAATCTCAGGAAGACATAAATCATTTATGAAGTCTTAAGAAAATTTCAGGTTTCTGCTGTAAAATACACAGTAAGGTTGAAGTTCTAGTTATGGTTTTGGTAAGTACTAAAGTGTAATGGAGTTATTGGGAAAGTCTTAAAATAAGAATCTAACCTGTTGTGTTTTATAGAAAACAAATGAATGAAAACTTTTTCATTTCATGGGTTGAATTTATCAAACTTGCTAAAGAGATACTTATTTTATACTGGGAATTTTTATAATGTGATGTTTTATGCATAAATATCTTTATGCTTTTATGAATTTTATCATACATTTTTATAGACTTTACTGACATATAAAGTTCTGAATGTACAGAAGAATTATTTTGTAAAGGCATACTAGTGTCCACTTATTTGTTCCTGTTAAAAGAGCAGTACTGATTCGTTACCTACTGAACTCTACTTTGTGCCATCTTTGCAATTCACTGTATTCTAAGTAAAATCCTTTAATAATAGAGACTAAACATACACTGAAAACTAATATCAAGGAAACATGCTTAGAGAAGAAACTTTACTTTTTTTTTAGTTTATCAAATTGAGATCTGAGAGATTTAAATAACTCCCAAGTTAATTGGGGAAGAATCCAAACCTCAAATGTTTGTTTCATACATCAGATTGTCCTTTTATTGACTGTTGGCTTTAACCCAGTGTTACCTTCCCACTACTCTATTTTTGCAATATATTTTCTAATATTTTATTTGTGTCTCTTTCCCCCTTTGCAAATTTCACTAGAAATTAGACATGAATTTAATTAAACTCTTCTTTGGCTTTGTTTATTATTTTCATTATCTTTTGCTGGGAACAGCCACCCTCAAAATATACCTGTTTAAAATAACCATTTTATTATCTTGTGATTTTGTGGGTCAAGAATTGAGGTAGTTTGCTTGAATCATCTTTTTGTGTGCTATTGACTGGGTTTACCTAATGGTAATCATTCAGTGTTTGCACTGGTATGGAGTTCTAGATAGCTTCACCCACATGCTAATCCCTTGGAAAGGAAATCAGTGCTAAACTCTGATGAGTTTTTCTTTGTAGAAAAGACCCCTCAACCTGACCTCTCAAGTTGAATATTAAGACTTCTTACATTGTAGATTAGGGATTTAAGAATGTTCCAAAAAATTGGAAGTGGAAATTGTCAGTTCTCTTAGGGATAGATATTAAACTGGAAAAGCATCACTTCTGTCATACTCATACCAGAGTAGTCACAGTGCAGCAAAGATTAACAAGGAGAGCAAATAGTCTCCTATCAATGGAATTAGTGTCAGAAAATTGATTTTTTTTCATTTTATAACTTGATTTTTGTGTTATATATGAGTCCTATATTTCAATAATCTAATCTTTCCTTTATGATTACTTATAGTCTTTCATTTCTTCCTTGCTATTTTGAAGTTGGATGTTTAATTCATTTTTACTTTCTTTTAGTGACAATATTGATCAAAATTTTCCCAAATTATTACTTTTCTGCATTTCAAAGTTGTAGATCTATTGGTATTTAGCGCTAAACTTCGTTACAAGTATTTTCAGTATTCTCTTATAACTTTTCTGACCTATGTGTTATTTGGACACGCAGTTTTAAGATTTCAAACATAAGATGTATTTATATTATATCTACTTAGGACTTATAAGATATATCCATCACATGCAGTGTTTGATATTTTCATAACCCCAACTTGAACAAACTAAGATGACATATGACATAATTGAGGAAATTTGTATGTTAACTGGGCATTTGAGGAATTTTAATATATATTTTTAAGATATATAATAGTACTAGGGTTATGATTAAAAAGTTACAAATAATTATGTTACAAATATTTATGTATGATTTGTTTCAGAAATATTCATATGGGTTGTAGTGTACAGAGGCTATAAGATTGGTTATGAGATGAATAATTGTTGAAGGTAGCTGGAGGATATAGGGGCATTTCATGTCTACGCCATATAAAATTTTATGTTTTGGAGATACTTCATTAGAATATGTTAAAAATATATCTCCTTAAATAACTTAATTGTCTATATAGTTAATTTTATTTTGGACAGAGAAAGCACAAAACAGAGAACACAGAAAAAAATGTATGCATACACACAAACACATGAATACTATATTTACTTTCTATATATTATATGTGTATATTCAGCCCCACATATATGTGCATTATATAAACATGTGTGTGTATATATATATGAATTTTATAGTTCTTGATGAAATTATTCTCTTGTTCTGACTTCCATTGTTGGTGTTAAGAATTCTGCTTTGAATTAATTATAATTATTTTAGATGACCTCTTCCATCTTATTATTGTTTAGATTTTCTCCTAAGCTGTTGTGTTCTGCACTTTTACTATGATATGTGTAGAATAACTTTCAAATATCTTTTTAGAATATTTAATCTATTCTGGGAAATTCTTAAATATTGCTTTTGATTATATTCTCTCCATTCATCTATTATTACCTTCTGAAATCACCTCATTTGAATCTTTACTCATCCTTTCATATATTGCATAATATTTTTCTCTGCTTCAGTCTATAATTTCTTTAGATCAATCTTCCAATCCTCAACTCTCTCTTCAGCTCTATCTAAGTTATAACTTTGCTTATTGAGAAAATTTCTAATTTCAGTGATATGCTTTTTCTCTGAAACTCTTAAAAATAATTGCCTCATACCTTTTTAAACAAAGTAGAGAGAGACCACTGTGGACAATGGTGGAGGATTATGGATACCTTGGTAGTGGGTGTGGTGACATAAATCTGAAGGCTTGGTGTGACCCCATGCTTCTGAATCACATACAGTGCTGTAAACCAATGCTACGTCAATAAAAACATTAAAATATTCATTTTGCCTGCTTGCTTTTTTAAATCTGTAATTTCTTTCTTTCAACATTTAATTTATATTTTGCATCTTGTAACTCTACAATTTTACACTATTGAGGGACCTATATATGCTGTTTTTTTCCTCTGCTGAATTACTTTTTTTGTAGACTGTCTTTTTATAAGATTAATCATTTTTTATGATTATTTCATAATATATGGAAATCATTTTGGTTGTAATTGAGAATGCTTTCTTCTAAACAAAAATGAGTTTTCTCACATGGGTTCTCTGGTTCCTACTGTTGTTGGATCATTTGTTCACTATCGAAGACTTTATCTTAATGTTGGTGTTTAAGATTCTGTTCACTTAACCAAGGCTTAGTGCCCCAGAAACAGCATTTCCTTCAAAGTAGTTCCAAATTTTACCTGTTTTTGTTTACGTCTCTCCTCTCCAGTTTCAATTTATGTTTTTTTCTCTCTTCTCTGTCTAGTACAGTCTTGTGTTTTCTTGTGACTCAAGAGAACATTTTTATAGTATTAGCTTATCTAACTAGATTTATTTTAGCTTTAGCATCTTGTCATCCAAGCTATCTTTACATACCAATTTCTCCAACCCTTTTGTTGGTTGATTGAATTTTGGTCAATATTTCCCTGAATCTGATCTATCATATACTCACAACATTCAAGATAATTGAGGAAATTTATACATTCACTGGATATTTGGGGAAGTCTAATTTATTTTAACAGATATAAAATGATATTATAATTTTGATTAAAAGCTACAAATAATTATGGAGGTACAAATATTTATGATTTGTTTCAGAAAAATGCAGATGGAATGGGGGTGTAGAGATCCTATAAAATTGGCTGTGAAGTGAATAATTGTTGAAGTTGACTGAAGGATGTAAGGAATATCATATCTATCCAGATAACATTTTATATTATATATGTAATTTTATAGAGGTTATTAAATTTTCCATCTTTCAGAGGAAACTCTGTATTTTACCTTTAAACTTTTTTGGTTGGATCATTTCTATTGTTTTAAGAATACAAATTTGATGAACACATGAGGTATATTATTGCTTTTCAAACTTAAAGTTCATATATTATATTTTAAGTGACAGTATAATGAAAAACAAAATAAAGGGTGACACTAAATTTTAATATTGATGAATTTATCAGGAAGGGATGCACAATGTTACATTTAACAAAAACTACAAAAAATGGATCAAACTTGAAGAGAAAACTATGCTGAAAACTGTTGGAGTTGGATCACATTCATGAGTAGGGGGAGACTCGATTAGTAAAGTCAGATTAGAAACCCTTTTTTCAATTAACCAGATATGTGAGGAAAAGATGATGATCAGTAATTGGAAAATAAAGTGATTTTATGAGAGACCATAATGGTAGAAGGAAGTGGAAAGAGAAGGAAGAAACATGACAAAAAAAACCTGATCATATAAATACTCAAAAAATAAGTCAAGGGCATAATTCTGATGGCTTCATATTCACTTGATGACATTGAAAATAAAAACAAGTTGCTTGACATCTTTACATTATTCTTGAACTAGTATTATTTGCTATAAGAAATCTTGGGATTTCATACTGTCACTTATTAACTCTGTGTCCTATGAAAATTGATTCAACCTTCTTTGAGTCTCAGTTTTCTCATTTGACTAGCTACAAATGATAAATTGAGTCTTACGGGTTTAGGTTTAAGGCTTATATATAAAAATGACTTCTAACACATTAGGGGAGGTCACTAAATTACTTGACTAGAATTCTTGATTGAGTCAGAGTTGAGACTTGGATATAGTAGTACATATTCAGATGAATTACTATTATGTAGATAAACCCCCAGGTTTGCACCGTTCAATGGCTTCATTAGGATAGAGCTTAAGTCCTCTCTACTACAAGCTTCATCCAAGTACACACATGCATATTGGACATGTGAGGGAAAGGAACAAGGAAGAAAATAAAGTAGGGAAATGTAGTGTGTAATGGCATGAATTAACAATGGAGTCACACAAAGGAAAGGGTCATATGTAAAACAGCTCCATCTGTATGAACTGATACTGAATAAGGAGAAAGGGGGAAAAGATCTGAAGTCTTATCACTTTCCAGACCTGGGCTCCAGAAAGAGAAATTGTTAAAATGGTATGAATGGGATTACAGAGTTCAAGAGAAAAACAGTTATATATATATTTGAATGAAAAGTCCAGTTATAGTTAGATCTATTTTCCAGTTGTGCGTGTTAGTTTAAGAACAGACATAAGGAAAACAGTATAGCCTGCTGATACTGGGAAGGTACATTTTTCCTGCATGTGTATTATGAAATGATTAGCTGAACATGGTAATAGAAATAATCATTATGCAATTAATCATGAACTGCTGGCTGAGTAGAGAGACCTGAAGCAAGTAAGGCAAGAAAGGGAATGAGAAACTGTTAAAGGAGGGTGGATTAGAGAGAAGAGAATACCCAGAATTGAGGCAGTTGTTTGATGATAGAAGTTAGGACATATAAAAATCAGAGTGAGGCTTTTCACGGAGGTTTCTGAAGGTGGACAGTTAAATGAGATGGTAAGTTTAAGGTCTGGTTCATTGTTAGCTGAATGGATCGGAGCAGAACATCAAACAGTATTGATGGGTTGAGCCTGTCTTGTCCTTAATTACAAGGGAAGGACTGAATACAAAGAAGGTAAAATCGAGGAAAGTAAGAGAAAAGTATCATTTTTCATTTAACAAAAAATATCTCAAGCTTCTCCTATGTGGTAGGCATTACACCAGGTGCTGAGTTAAATTGACAAATGAAGGGACACAGTTCCTCTCTCCCCTACTGAACAGAACAATCAGCCCATCTTGGTTGCCCTTTTGTTCTGCCACCTTTTCTTTTCATACCATAGTCTGATAACCAGTTTCAGCTCCTACTTTTTTATTGTTCAGTTTCCTAGAGAGGGATTCAGGTTGTTTACTCCATCTTTACAACTAGGTTCAGAGTTATGCTGACTAGGTAACCTGTGTAAAACTGGCACAGACTTGGTTGGCATTGTCACCTCAGCATCACCTCAGCAAGGGCTGTTGTGGAGGCAGGTGTTTTAGCTTAGTGCTCCAGAAAGCAGTCTTATTAATAATTTATGTCACTGTTTTTATTAAGGAAGATGGAAGAGAGCATAGAATGAACAGAGGAAGGAAGTACAAGGTACCACTGTTTCATACTATTTCATATTGTAAGACCGTCCTATGGAAAGTCACATCAGCCACACCTCAAGAACAAAGAGTTGAAGGAAAAAAGAAAATTATCTAGTATTCTTTAAGTTATTGAATAAAAGAGCTCTACTAAAACTTAATTCTGATATCCAGACTGTGCATTTGTGTACACTAAGCAAGATTACTCAAACTTCTATGTCAACATGAAGTCCTGTGTTATCTTAAAATATTGCATTATCAAATTCTGCCTAAATGAAATCATTCTAATCTATGCAGAGCTGATGATTATGGCAATAGTTGAAACAGAAAACACAAGAGGCTGAGAAATTGTGAACTTACAGAAGTGTTGGTTGTAGAATGCAATGATGGGCATAGTTAATGAAGACTGAGGGATTGACTATTGACTAGGGGCAGAGGAAGCAAAGGAGGATCTCTTGAGTTCTAAACTTTTAAACAATTTCAGTAAAGTACAAATGGATATTTATTTAGCCTTTCTATGTAAATAACTGAACCAATATCTCCACTGGGGAAATAAAGTTAAGCAAGAAGATTTATTATCAAATTTGAAGGAAATAGATATGTATCAATTTGTAATATCAGATAGCTATTAATAATGACATAATCAGAGCACCAAGACATGAAGCACAGAGGTGATACTGTGTGGAATTAAGGTTGAAGTAGTAGGAGGGTCCTTGTGGAAGATTAAATGCGGATTTAATGATTCAAGTTATAATTTTAATAAGGTGAAGTCTATTTATGTTATATTTACAACAAAAAATCAGAACAACTTTTCTGCATCTTTGTTTTTATATTAAAAAGACATCTTAATGTTTTATATTTAAACTAAATTTTAAATTAAGATTTGAAAACTATTTTCTCCTTTTTTCAGAAAATGAGTAATATTTTTCATGTCATAGCACATCATAGCTATGTTTATCTTAGATGTGGTATGCCAGAAATCTTTGCATACTTTTGAAAAATGGAGTGAATATTAAAAATGGCATGTGACCCATAAGACATTTATTGTCATGGATCAAATTTTTCATTCTACTTCCATATAAAGAGTAAAGGAGACATAAGAGAAGAGTCAAATGGAAGGAACTGTGGGTGACAGGAAAACAAAATACAGATCTTGAGATGGATTAGAAGGATTAGGTATTTTAAATTACATATCAAAATCTGTTGCTACAGTCAGGGAACATTTTTCTGGCCTAAATTCCTTCTCCTAAAGAAATAAAACACATTGGAAGAACTGCTGTAATTGGGACAGCCAGAACCCAGACACTGAGAGACAGAGACAGAGAACTCAAAAAATAAGTCAGGCAGATCTGACTCAGGGCTTAGATGAATTATAGCAGTGACTTGATTATGACCACAAACCAAAGCTTTGTCTAAATTTTTTGAAATATGAATGTGACTCTGAATTTTTTCCCTTGGGGGGTAGAGCTACCACTATCTTTTGTGACCTAGATGGTAGGGTTCATCATTGACTGCAAACTTTTTCTAGTAATACAAAAGCATAATATGTTCTAGTAACAAGCTTACATTTGATCTATGCTTGTATTTAATTAAGGCAAGTTACACTTTATTTAGATATTAATTCTATTGCTTTGCAAAATTAGGAAATATTTTTAAAAATAAATGAATAGTGCAGAGGATTATGTGAGTAATTCAACTCAATGTGAGCATAGGGATATGAATCTGCCTTTTTATGAATTGGATTCAGGTCTTCTTATTCCTACTGAATTACAAGCATTTTCTTAATAGAATATGAATCCAGTATCAGTATATATATATGTGATTTTTTTTTAAAGATAACTTGAATGTTAAACTCAGGCTAACTGGTTTACTTGGACCCAATGGAAGAATCAGTATTTTTTCTTTTTTTATTTATGTGATTTTATTTTTTAATTGATTTCACACACACACATATTACATCACTGTCTATAATGAGTTCTCCCAACCCCTTATCACCTGTGAACCATCTTAATAGCTGTCCCCCAACTTTTTCATCCTCCCACTTTCTTGCTCTATGATTCAGTTATATTGACAGTTTTAAATTTTTCTTGTCTATTTTTTAATTCATTTTTCTCTATGTATTTCATATAAATGAGACCATTTGGCATTTCTCTTTTTCTTTCTGGTTTATTTTCACTAACATGATACCTTCTAGCTCCATCCATGTTGCTGCAAATGACATGTTTGTCTTCTTTGATTGATGAATAATATTTCATTATGTATATTTATCATATCTTTTTCAACCATTCATCAGTTTGGGAGCATTTGGGTTGTTTCCATACTCTGGAAATTGTAAATAGTGCTGTAAGTATTGTATTTTCAATAATGAATGGAAAATGATCTGTGTTGAATTTAAAGACTACTATGCCCTTTTAAGGGTAAATTTGTCCATATGCGATTATCAGTTTTAACTATTACTCTAACACCAAGATGTGATTTGCATAGAACTGAGAGTGATCAGAGGGTCTATGTCAAAAAAGCAGTAAAGGTGAAATGGCTCAAGAATAAAGGTGTGGCATTGCTGAGTCAGTGTTCCTGTGGATTACCTGAGTCTTTCTTTCTCAGTAGGAGAAAAGGCAAAGCAGGTATTCTGAGATAGGAAGTCACTCTAGTTGTTTGAGAGACAAAACTTTTAACTTCAGTTAGCTATTCAGTTTCCCATTTATAGAGCCTACATCTTAGACTTCTTCATCTTTTGGTATAGGAATGCTAACCCATATTAGAGGAAATAAGATAAGGGTTTTACTAGTTTATCTTATTAAACACTCATAATACTGCCAAGAATTACTATTCCTAAATTACTGATGATGTGACTGTGACTTTGAAATCTGGACAACTTATTCAGCTAATAGATGAAGGAATGCGGATTGGAATGCTGGTAATCTAGCTATAGAATCTGTTTTTTCCAGCATACAACATCCTAACTTTGAGTTTCGGACCTCTAGTCTTACTATAGTCTTGAAATTGACCTGGGTACCCTCTGAAGGCTTAAGGGAGTTAGTTGATTACCTCTCACTCTTACAGGAGACTTTTGTTGATAAAGGTTGAGTCCCTTCTCCTAGCATTTCCCAAAGTGGAATTGAGTGGTGATGACAGAAGAAAATCAGGGAACACTGAAATAGTGGTTCACTTTCCTTGTTATCTGTTCAGATGATATCCAAATCTTTTTGTCTTCTAATTTGGTGACATTTAGGTAAAGCCTATACATGAAACTGAATGGTTTCATTTTTCTAATGGAAAGTTTAATTTAGCTCTTCAGCATGTTGCTTTTAGCTTGTTTGTAGATATAATCATTTACTTAATGAGGATGCATCCTCTTTCTCAGAGTACTGCCTTTAAAATGAATTTCCATAGATTTACATAAATTCCCTAGGGATCACCATAATATGAGCAAAGAAAGAATCGCCCAGCTGTGCACTGATTTAATGGAATTATGAAGCTTTAGGGTATGGGTTCTGAAAAAGGACATCTAGGGAGAAATAGTTACTCAAACCGTTGGAGAAATAAACCATTAAATGAATTTGCTCTCACTCTAATAGATGATTTTTAGAAGGCAGCATCAACTTAAGCTTGTAAAACATTCACTTTAGGAAAAACTTGTGAAAATGCTGTGTGTTTCAGAAAGCACTGCTTATTTTTGAGAACAAATGCCAATCTGTTATTACAGTATTTTGGGGGTAAATGGTTTTATTTTAAAATAGCTTTTTAAATAGAACTACCAAAACTCCCATATCTTTTGCTATCAACTCAAAGCCAAGAGCATCCTCAGGTCTACTTAAGAATGATCCCCAACTTCATCTAGGACAGAGTTTATTATACATATTTTCTTTATTATACTTATTAATATATTGAGGTCCCATTACACTTTGGTCTCCTCTTAGCTATCTGTACATGTACGAAGACATGAACTTCTGGAACTCAATTTTACCAACCATTTAACTTAGTTTAAATCTTCCTGTAGATGTGGTGTCCTGAATAATTATGTGGTTTTGTATTCAATGGCTGGTTCTATAGGTTGGTCAGAATAACATAATAACAAGGGGAATCTTATTACCCCCTTAGCCTTGGAACATAGTGAGTTTAAGTACATACCCTTTTAAAAATACTATCTCAACTTCAGCTAGTTGTCTGTAAGTGCATATCTTTGGTTAAAGGAAGAGAGTCAAGAATATGAATGGGTCAATAGTAATTTACATTCTGTGTTGGAAAAGCAGCCTCTATTAGTGATTCATCTTTGTGTACGAATATAGGAATCAGTAAGTATTTAGTAATGCATAGAATGTGTTCTAGGGGGATGCAGCAAAGGAAGAAATATTTCTTTAGGGCATCAAGGAGATCTTAGCATCTATAGCAAGGAAGCAAAATAATAACTAATATGTTCTATGCACTCACTATTTACATTTTTATTTCTCTCCCAAACTTCAGAATAACCTGTGACTTAGTTACTAAGACTATTACATTTTGTAAGTGAGAAAATTGAGGCACAAATAGGGAAAGTCTCTAGTCCCACAGCCAGTATGGAGTGGGAGGGAGGCAGGGGCTGGGGGGCAGTTAAGATGTGTGTCTGAGATACTTTCATGCCAGAACTTGTGTCTTTGCATTCATTTTCTTATTTTATTGAATGTAAGAAAAAATATCTTTTTCTTGCATTTATAAAAAATAAAGTTTCTCATAAATTTTTTCTTATAAAATTTTCTTATAAATATAAGACAATAAATTTTCTTTTATATGTTCCATTGCTATATTTCCAGATAAAATTTCTATCTAAACCTTTCTTAAGTGTATAGTTCTATGATGTTAAGTTCACGTTGTTGCACAGCCATCACTTCCATTTCCATCTCCAGGACATTTTCCCTGTGTCCAGACTGAAACTCATGCCCATTAACCAAGAATGTGCCATTCTTCCCTCTCTCCAGTCTCTGGTAATCATCGTTCTATTTTCTGTCTTTTTGAATTTCACTATTGGAGTTATTTCACATTAGTGAAATTATATAGTACATGTTCTTCTGTATCTGATTTATTTCACTTTACAAAATGTCTTCAAGTTATACACATGTGGGTAATATGCCAGAATTTCCTTACATTTTAATAACATATAGTAAGTATATATCACATTTTCTTCATTCATCTATAGATTCTTGGACCATGTGTACATTTTGGATATCGCAAATAATGTTCATATGAATGCTTCCAATTCTTTTGGGCATATACCAGATATAGTGTTTCTACAACTGAGTGTAATTATACAAGTGATTTTTTGAATTCCATGCTATTCCCCATTGTGGCTGGCTGCACTAGTTAATATTTCTACCAGTACTAAACAAGGGGACCAATTTTGCTACATTCTTGCTGATATATTTTGTTTTTCTAGTAACCATTGTGATGGCTCATCATAATTTCTACATTTCTCTAATGACTGAATTGTGATGTTGAGGATCTTTTCATGTGTTATTTACCTTTTGTGAATCTTCTTTGGACAAATGTCTGTAGAAATCCTTTGCCTGTTTTAAAATAGTGTTTCTTTGTTGATCAGTGGTAGAGATTATTTCTATATTCTGGATATTAACCCCTTATCAGATTTACAATTTGCAAATATTTTCTCCCATTCCATGTGTTATCTTTCAGTGTGCTGATAGATTTCTTTGATGCACACAGGTTTTTAATTTTGAAGATGTCCAATGCACAGTATTCTTTATGTTGTCTCTGGTCAGATCCTATGCTATTAACCATGATATGAAAGCATATAGTTTGCTAAATGATTTTATGACAACAGATCTCCTGATGATGGCATGATGAAGCTCTGTGTCTGTCTGGGTGATGCTTGCAAAGAGCAGTGACATCTAAGATGCCATGGTCATGTTCAGTGTTGTCTTGATATGTCTGTTTTTGCATGTGATTTTAAAATGCGTATATAGAGTCAACTGTGTGGCAGCTCTCTGTCCTTTCCCTGGGCAGTCATTGAATGGAGAGATGGGAAAGGGGAGTGGGTGCCTGGCTGAAAATGGAGACAAATTTGCCAATCTTTCAGCTGTAGATAAATCACCAGAACATTTTCTGGCAGAAGTTTTATTCGATGTAATTTAAAAAGGTGAAATAAAATCTCTGTGCAATCTCATTCACTGCCTGCCCTAGAAGCTCACTTTTCCCTGGAGCTTAACCAAGATAGAAAATAGAAGAAAAACAACCCTTTCTTTTGCCTCTTCTTCTCTGCCCGAGGCACTGCTAAATTCTGTCCTCCTAGGCATTATTGAGGTGGAGTGGATGGGTAGAGCACTGCTCCCCGATTATACTCCTTATTCTGGGGAAGGTGCTCTGTGACTCAAGTTTCAAATAGAGTGCTTTTCCTCTAACCGCACACCTCTATGTTTCTCTTTTGAACTTGAGATGCACCCATGAAGTTTCCTCCTCTCCATACTGTTTAGTGAATTATTAATTCCATGTATCAGTCTCAAAGGGTGGACAGAGATGCTGTAATTCTAAGAATTTGTACAGTAACTGATTAGAAAAATCCTACTCTTTACCATCCAAATACAGAGTGAGCGTCAGGTTATCACACTGGAGGTGCATGCTTGCTCCAGGCACTTGGCATACTCCATACTCCATTTTCTTTAGGAATCATTAAAAGAGTCTGCAAGCATAATGGCGATGATTTGAGAGTTGTCAGGAAGTATGCAGTAAGAACAGCCCTTTCTCAAGCCTCCCTAGAAGACCAAACAGCCGCAGCATTAGCTGTAATAATTTCCTCCTCTTGCAATGGTTTGGGTAACAGGGGGAGAGTAAATTGTAACAAAGACAGGAGTGCATAAGGAGGAACATGTGGTCCACTAGCTTGCCTTCCTTTTGACAGTCTGACTACCAATCCAGAGACATGGGGTCCAGTATAAGCTCCCTGGTAAGTCCAGAGCAAAGTATGCTAGTCATTGCCAAACTCCAGCTCATTTCATTTTCCCTGTCAAAGTTTTCTCAACTTGACTTAAACCCTCTTACACAGAGGACCCCTGAGTATCTGCTCCATGTAAATGCCAAGAAATAGTCATTTTGCAAGAGAATTTAATAGAATCTATTCATTATGTTTATACCATTTGCTCGGTGATTACATATTTTTTCAATTTTGGTAAAAACTGATACATTTTATTATTTTTGCAGTTGAGGAAATTGAGGCTGGGATGGGGAGGCAAATTTGCTGGTGGGAACTCAATGAGGAGAAGGCAAACTCAGACTGAGCAGGTATCCCTGGTCCCTTACCCTACTTCCCTTCTCCTCTGTCTGCAGAAACCTGTGACTAGTCTAGCTCTAACCTTTGACACTCTTTCCTTTTAAATTCTCATTAAAGACTTCAGAAAACAAGGGGGGGAAGGGATGCTTTATATTACATTTGTTAACTGAATTTAGCAACAATTATCACCTTTCAGAGGTGAGAGCTACTGCTGTTGCCTCAGCATTTTAGATGACATCAGGACCGGATATAGTTCAAACATTAGTTGATAGTCCTGTTCTCATTGAAAACTGAGCCTAGCACACACTCCATTTAGGGTGGCTGTCAGCTCATATACTAGCACTCTTTAGGAAGATGATGCTAGTTGCAGTTTTTACACAGCTTATGGAAACTTGGTGGAAAGAATTGCTACACAGGTGGAGATATGATCGGTCAGCTGCAATGAGCGCAATTTGCAAAGAAAATTGCTCCTGTTCACACCCAGGCCAAAGGCAAAGTATTGGCTTCTGATTTTGTCTCAGAAACTATTTTCTGGCAGATTGTTTTTTTCTTCCTGCAGTTCAGTTGTTGGCTTATTCTTAGTTATATTTTATAGTCATAATGAATTTTATTTTGTAGTATCAATTTCATGGCACAATTATTATCCTGCCAAATCCAGTAATCCAAGCAAATTAAAAGTGTTATTTACTGATTTTTAGAGCAAATAGGCTAATTGTGCATATTTATTCCTGAGTAGACTAATTTGATACCGAAAAACTAATAGGGTCACACAAAACTAGTAGGGTCACACAGTGGCAGGAATAAATATACTTCATAATCTAGAAACTTATTTTCTGAAATACAACACAGATGTCAAAGTACTAATCATTTTCAGGTGATGCTTACAAAACAGAAGACTTGACTTTGCCTGTTGAAAACTATGGCAGAGGAACTTGGCAGATTCTTCAGCACCAACTTTTGAAGAAAACTAGATCAGAAAATGTTTCACATAGTAGCTGTCATCACAATCTATAATTGGATATAAAAATGGCAACTATATAAATTTCTTGAGGGAGGGGCAGTAGATGTTGGGCATATAGCAAAGAGCTTGTTCTTAAACTGGAAGGTAATTTCTAAAGTTTGTGCTAGAGGTACAGGGAAGTACCTCTAGCATTATTATCATTATGACAATAATAATGATAACAGCATCTAGGCTAGTAGGCACTTTTCTGTACTAGTTCACTGAATGCTCATGGTAGCTCTAAGAAGGTGAAATTTTTATCATCTTCATTTTACAGGTGAGGATACAGAGAGGTGAAACAACTTGCCCAAGATTACACAGCTGCAAAGTAGAGGTCTAGATACCTAGTCATACTGCAGACTTCATACCCTTAACCATTACTCTACATGGTAACAATTCTTGAGGTCAAATTGTATGTTACGCATTGTGTTAGTCCCTCAGACTGGAGGAGGAAAAATCTTCAAGGGGTTTAGGGCCTAGCACACATAAACTCAAATCTACCGTAACTACTTAACCAGTTTCAAGGGCCATTTTTAAAGTTACTGATGTAGAGAAAAGATTTTCCCCAATGATAATAATTTGTGTAGTGGTTAACAAAGAAAAGCTGCTCTCCTAGATGGATGAGGCTCAGTGTTACTCTCTATTCAAGTTAGAACAAAGCATAACTAACAACTGCCCTGATGGCCAATTTGTTGATTGTCTATGAAATAGACATTGGGCTGCATGCTTCTTTGTGGACCCATCGAATACTCACAGCTGTCTGCACCAGTCCTTGTTGGAAAGTATTGTTGCTCCCAAGACCCCCACTCCACCCCACCCCAACCCCGACTGTTAGCATTTGAGTCAGTCTTGCTGGACTGAATCTCAGTGTTCTTGTCTCAAGTCGCAGCAAGAGGATGTATATTCCTTTGCTAGTTTCATTTGCTAGTTTCATAGTTTCAGCTGTGATGTATCTCTTCTCACATGGAATGAAGAAATCGTACCCCAAGCTCAAGCTAGCAAGTTTTTATAGATTTTGTGGGAAAAGAAGTCAGTAAATTTCCACACTCCCCTGATCCTGTTATTTTCATTATCACACTTCCCTGCATTTCATAGTTTCAATTAGAACTAAAGACAATGTTAGAAAATTGCATGAGTATCTCTTCCCAGAGTGCTTCCCTCTCCACAGCGAGGAGGGAATCCTTTCCCCCAAGGTAGTCAATAAACTGACCAAACCTCTTTTCATGTTTTAGATGTACAAACTCTTCAAAATGGCACAACCTTTAGAAATTTATCTAAAGCTTGAAGTAGCTATTAAATTGAAGTTCAAAAAAGAAACTTTCAAGGTTAAACCATTGATGCCCTTTTTTGGTTTTAACAGAACTGTGAGGTGTTGGATATAACTGACTATAAATATCTGTGATGCATATTTGAGTACTTCAAAGATTTCATCATAAGGCAGTTAGTTCAGTTAGACTCTGTAAGATAAGGGTGAAATAACTGTAATTCAGAGGACCTCCAGACTTTTACCGACTCATCATTAGCTGTATTAGGATGACTGCTGAAGTTTGAAGAATGCTTCTTTTTCCCTGTATAAGTATGTCCATTTATGCACACACATACAGAAGTAATATGACAATCAGGGAGAGAGTAGATAATGTAGGGTTATTTATGTTTTGCTGGATACTTTTATGTATTGAAATAAAAAAAAGTGTGTTTTTGAAGCTTTATAATTCATTTTAAAAGAAGTCTATTATTCCAGGGTACTCAAAAGAAAAACTTAAATCTTCTCTTTGAGAATAAAGACTTTTCTCAGGGGATATTAGCCATTGCCTCTGAGAGCTTAACCTTCACTTGAACAAGTGCTCATTTGCATAATCAGGTACCAAAATAATTCTTGCGTTTAAGCAACCATTATTTGTCTGCCACACTACATGACAAAATAGTTTTTGAGTGATTTTATAATTATAATTATACTTTTTTAAAGCCATATTTTTGGCTGCCAAAAACCAGATCTGCCAATTCGATGCATATATTTATATCATTTTATGTGTACGCAAAGAGTAAAAATAGGTGATTTTAAGTTTGTCATGTCATTGTGTCAACCTTAGTAAAATCACAGTCCTACAATAAATATCACAAAATATTTTTGATAGAACAGTTTTCTACAGCAGTATCATGGTCTTTTATGCAAATATCACAAGTGTCTGGATCATTGACGAAATTTTTAAAAAATAGCTTAGAGCCTTTGGAATATTTTAATCAGATCTGTTTCTCACAATTACACAATGTAAGAACACATGACTTTGCTTTTAAATAAAAGCCATTCTTATATAAAGTTTCTTGATTTCCCCTTGCCAGTGTTGGAGGTAGCTTTAGTTGGGGAGGAAGTGAAATTTATCTTCACAGTATATCTGTTTACCTTTCTTTTCCTTGTGGATAATTACCCTCTCTGGTTCCAGGATCTTTGTGAATCCATGCTCCCTTTTTGGAATGCTTCTGATAACCTCATTTGCTTTAGATGTTCATAACCAATCTCCTCCTACTAGGGATTATTTTAAAGTCAAAGAGTTTAGTCTCTAATGAGTAGAATACTGAACATCAAAATATTATGTTCTTATATTTGGGGCAAAATCATTTCCTAGTGTCTCAGAATAACTATGTACTATGGTATGGTTTTACTCATCTTAGATCTTATAAAATGTGTTTTGTTAATATGAGTAGAGAAAGTATTTGGGTTGTATAGATTCTCCATGTGTCACATTCTTATGGTAACATCTTGATACTCTTTGTTGAATGTTCTGTTTTTGCTAATATCTTTATCAAGAGCTTAAAGTTCAGAGTTTAGCCCGTGGCTATTTCAGATTTATTTGAATTTAATTATAATAGACAAGGTAACCCAAATAGTGTTTTACTTCAGTACCATGATATTGAAAACTTGTCCAAACTTGAAATCATTAAGCATCTCTCTGAGACATTAAGTAGTATGAATAGTAACAGTAATGGACATGTTGACTGAGCACTTAGAGGTAGTGCCAGACACTGAGTTAAATTCTTATGGATTATGTTTTATGTATTTGCAAGAATTCTGTGCAGGAGGAATTGATTCCCCCCTCTTTACAGAGAAGGAAGCTAAGGGTGAGATACAAATCTC
This sequence comes from Uropsilus gracilis, assembly GCA_004024945.1. Taxonomy (NCBI): domain Eukaryota; kingdom Metazoa; phylum Chordata; class Mammalia; order Eulipotyphla; family Talpidae; genus Uropsilus; species Uropsilus gracilis. Next base: position 42,043 of record PVHY01007674.1, on the reverse strand, counting down.
CTCCAAAATTCATTTAAAGTTGGTGACAGAATCAAAATTCTGTGGGATGCCACAGCCTTTTCCTCCTAATCATTCCTCTCTGAATGTCATTAGATGCCATGGCCACCCATCTGTTGTAAATGGTGGAGACCAAGCCCTTAGATCTTTACATACCTTTCTCCTTAACTTAGTCATGTTTAAATGGGCTGACCAATTTTGCACAGCCTAGAAGTAGCAGATCTTGGCCTCAAACACAGGTTTTACAGTTTCAAGTTGAGGAGTGTTTTTGCCACATGAAGCTAAACTTTCAATGATGCCATGTATGACCTAAAACAAAATTATGGAAGTGGGGTAACTGGTACAATTTTCCCAGAAAAGCTTTGCGGAAGTATATAATTCACTACTTTGCATTTACTGAGCAAGGCATTAATTTAAAATCTTAATGAAACTTTATAGTCGTCATGCATAATTTCTAGGTTAATGCTATCTTTTCTGTATTTTGTAACACTGCAGAGGAGGTTATTTTGGTTTGAATTCCTTGATAAAACTCACAAACTAAACTCTTCACAGATAGTGATTTACTCAACATTAAAATTTAGCTGTTTAGAGTATTTTGAATAATGGATGAGGAGCTAGAATGTTCTTATATAACCACATAAAAAGTGCGAAGTTGCATTTCAAAGTAGAGAGGTTTTAAGAAGGGAAATATTGATGATGAAACTAGCAGAGTATATGTAAAGAGATAACTACTATTGTAGCAGGAGCAGCTGGTGACCAAGGTTATCTGGGAGGGTCTCATTAAGATGATGTTGTCAGGCTGGAAGACTGATAGCAACTTTGAGTCACAGGGGGCTTCACTTAATTCTGTTTCTAAGCCCCACTTTTCTTTGCATTTGCCTCCTTTGTTTATAGTTAAGACCACTTTCCTAGTGGCTTCAGCAGAGCCTTTCCATCCATTCCATCTTTCCTGAGCAGAAATCTTTATGCCTCGCTGTACATTCTAGTAACTGTCTTCTCCTTCAGTCATCATTAAGTACTGAGAGCTCTCGGAATTGATGAGCAAAGGAACTGTGAGGGCAGGAGGGTTCTATGGGAGTTCTCCCATAAAGGAGAGGTACTACCTTTGTACCTGGAGCACCAAATATGTGGTGATTTGATACATCAGATTAATTGTATCATGACACACTGATTTTTAAAGCAATCACATTTCCTAATGCAGTCCTTTAAGCTAAAATCCATTGTATTAGCTTTTGGAAACTGCCATAACATAGTGGTAGAAATTGAGTGACTTAAAACAACAGATGGAAAAGAAATAGGATATTGTTTTCTTTTCACCCCTAATGATATAGTGGACTTTAGTGTTTCTCTATGGGGAAAGAGAGATAGCAAATTTGAACCTGAATTAAATCATGCTTCTAGAAGTAATTATAATTAACAGGAAAATGTTACATACAAGATAGAGCTGCAGCAACAAAATCTTAGAGTATGATGAATGCTTCAGGAATAAATTCTCTGGATTCTTTAACAATTAATTGTGGGAGTAAACTACCTTGATCACTTTTAATTGTGATCAAGGGTATATCAAGCAAGTGGAATATGAGCTTCTTATTCATGCATAATCATATTTAACCTAATGGCAAAAACAGACATGCATGTACTACACAATATGAAGAACTCAAACATTTTGATGTTTTTCTTTGGACATCCGAATGATGATGTTCTGGTTAAGTTTAAAAAATAATTCTTATCTTTTTGGGATACATACCGAAGTATTTGTAAAGCAATTATTTGCCTCAAAATATTCCCATTGCTATGGGGAAAAGAAAGAAGCAGATGGTAGACTAGATGAACAAGCAGGACCTTGAGTTGAAGGGTTTGTATCTGGGTAACAGGTGCATGGGGAAATCACAGTCCACTTTTTTTTTGAATTCTTTGCTTTTGTCAATTAAAAGTAAAAGGAGAGAAAAATGATTAGGAAACAGAAAAGATGCTCCTTTGTGAATTCCTGCTTCTCATGTCATAATTCTTTTTTGTACTCGACTCTGGGCAGTGCTCAATTGAAAATGGTCACCAAGGTAACGACTCTGTGGTGTCTCCAGGCAGGGAACATGGCAGAGTTATGAGGTCAGGATCCCTTGAGACCTTCTAAGTGTTAAATTACCAAGTACCACAGGAAATGAACTTAAAAGACAATGAAGACCACAGGGAGTGTGAAGAAACCACCTGTGCACCTGTTTTTGCTTTTTTTTCATCTTTTTAAAATATGTTTACATATTTCAAAGGGGAAAAATAAACTTAGAAAAGGAGGTGAATAGCACTCATAAAAGTGGTTGTATTTCTTTATTTCTTAAGCAAATTTAAGCTAAAAACAAACAAATTATTTATTTGTTTATACAATCAATCGTTAATACAGACAATAAAATATACTGTGTAGACACTAACTCTGAACAATCATTTGCTTTGAACATTGTTTATATCATTCTAAATATTCTTATTTTTCTGATTTTAATTGCTACTCGAAACTTTAATACTGTGAGAGTTGTGTATATGTTTCTAAATCACTTTTTTGGCTTTGATGACTCAGAAAGAAATTAGACTTGCTGTCATTTTATAGTCTATTTAAAATATATCCTGATGAGATATCTAAAGGTACAGGAAAGGAGATGGTGAGAATATCAGTACCTCCTCTTTTTGTAACACATTAAGCACATATAGTAATCATAAAATGAAATTATAAAGTTGCTAATCATCCACTATCAAAACAGATGCCTTTGAAAATTACAACATATGGCAATTAGTTAAGAAGGTAAATATGCTGACAAGGCCCAAATTTACTTCCAGCTTTAACCTTTCTCTTGACTTTGAAATGACAAATTGACTTCTGGACATTTCCACCTGAATGACCTTCCCTCAAACAAGTAAAGATCAATAAGCTTAATTGAGTTCAATTCAACATTTGCTTATTGAACCCCCTTTAGGACATATGCTAGAAACTGGGCACATAAAGATAACTAAAATCCAGGTTCTGATCCAAAGAGGTCATGAATAACTATTCACGCCCTCACCCCCCACCAGAAAAAATACCCAAAACATACTTTCACTTTCTTCTGATTCCAAGATTCAGTTGATGGCAACATATAATCCTAAAGCTAGAAACATTTGGATCATCTTTGACATTTTTTCCCCTCACAAATGGCATTCCATCCATTTCTAATTCTTTCTTACTCTATAAAATGTCTGGGATTCTTGCCTTCCCTATACTTATCTTGTTACTGATTAGTTTTGAACTTTGTCATTTTCCCCTGCACTACTGCAGCAGCCTCCCAATTGGTTTGTCTGCTTCCAAACCGTTCCCTCTCCTCCCTGCACATCCAACCCCATTCACCAAAGTTGCTTCATGAAACCGAAAATTGAATTCTGTCTCTGGTCTGCTTTAAAACCTTTTCTAAGTGCATCACGCACCTTCAAAGTCTTCAAGGCTTTCTGTAAGGGCCACACTCAGCCTGCAGTATAAGCAGAGGGAACAGGGGAGATAGGTGCCCCAGGTGAAAGGCCCCAATTTCAAAGGAGAAAAAACAAAACAAAACAAACAAACAAACAAAAAACCCTACTCATTTCCATTCTTGTGGGAAAGCAGGAGTGTTATACTGAGGTTTTCCAAAATTCTTACCTTTCATTCCGCTAGAAGCTATAAATCCAGAATTTCATTGCTGTTTCTTGATTTGAAAATATTCACTCATTTCTTCTTATTTCATATATGAAAGAAATCATCCAGAATTTGCCCTTATGTGGTCCATGCATACTCCTGAAACTTACATGGTATCACAAACCAACAACACATCAATAAAAATAGAAGAAAAATAAAAATAAAAGGTCCGCTCATATTTTGAAATCACTTTGCAAAGCATATTGTATCTTCAGACCTATACATTTTCCCTTTGAACTTTTCTCATCAGTAGTATTAGTATGACAAACTTGCATTCACATTTTAGGACATAGATCAAAAGGCCCACAATCCTAGTTAGAATGGAAAGTTCACTAGTTTATACTTTCATAAACCTTAATTAAGCCTGAATTTAATAATAGAAAAAAATGCACCATTCTTGAATTACTGAATAGATTTTTAATTTATTTAATATAATTAGAGTTTACTGGAGAAAAATTTGTTTCAACATCAGAAATATTTGACTTCCTCAACTTTCAAAGTAATAATCTAACCAAGTGATAAATGCTTCGGAATAAATAAGTTTTGTGGGAAAAAAAAAGTTTGAAATGGGAGAAAGGGATTCCAATTAAGATGGCAGAGAGAATACATTTAAAACAGCCCTGCCCTCCTTACCAAATGCACTACATTGAATGAAAAGAGAAGAAAGCAAAAGCAGTGCTGAATAATAAACATGATGGATAGTGCCATCTAGTAGAACTGGCACAAATATTAACGAGGGTGAGGTGGGAGGCCTGAGAATCTTGGTCTCCTGGTTCCCATTGGAGATTAATGTTTCTTCTGAGAAGATGAGTCCAGATACACTCGGTACAATATGGAGAACCATAGCCAGATCCACAGCTCTTGTGGAAGGGTGAAGGAGAAGCAAATACAGGCATTACAGGGCAACATAGACTAAGAGAGTTAATTCTGTTAATCATTCAAGAAAAAAAACCCCAGCAAACTGTAAAAGAAAGTTGAACCCAGGAGTTAGGTGTGGGATATAGAAAGCAATGGGCACAGAAAATGATAAAATATATAAGTATTTAGCATGAGCATAACTATTTTTGAAACAATGAAGCCAAAATCTTTAAAGATGGTAGGAATGCTTTTGTTTTCATTAGGTAGCTAAGGATAGGCGGGAGGAGAATTGCTGATATTGCTTAAAAAAATAAAGATATGTTTTCAGACTAGTAAGCAACTGCAGAGATGGGAGTTATAATTTCTAATTTAAAAGTAGTAAGGAAAATAAAATATTACATATTGAACAGAAGGCAGAGAAAAAGAGCCAAGTGCAATCATGAAAAAAGGTAAGCAGAAAACAAAATGTGGTACATATATGTTCAAATACATTAGTACTAATTGTGGTTATTAATATACCAGTGTCTTCTATTCAGACAGTTTGTCAGAATGGATATTCAGAAATTCAGCTACTTGCTATTTATGGGGTATAAGAAAAGTGACAATATAAAAAGATAAATCATAATACCAAACTAAAGGAAACTGGCAAAACAAGGACAATAACAGATAAAAATAGAATTTAAGGCAAGGTCATTAATAGTGAAACAAAATGACTTGAAATGATGATAAAGCAAATATTCCACCATGAAGGTAGAAATATGAACTTGTATATACCTACAAATATGGCCTTAGGCAACACAAAATAAACATTGATTTAAAGGGAAGCATTGAGTTTGGACCAATATAGGAATGCATGCAATCAACTCCTAAGTCAAGTTTTCAAATATGTCCATCATCACTTCCAAAATTTCTCTTACATTACTACTAGTCAATTCATGTTTCCCTCACCAAAAAAGAAGTACTGTATTGTTTTCTATTAACATAGATAATTTGTTCCTCTAATCTTTAACTTTATATAAATAGAATTATGCAGTATTTTTTATAAACCTTGCTTAACATATTTTAAGAATCATTGACCTTGATTACATGTGCATATATGTGTATATATAATTACCTATTATTGATCATTAATTACACCAAATTGAACTGTTTGTCTATTGATGAACATTGAATTACTTCCAGAATTGGGTTGTCACAGCTATCACAGTAATCCAGTTAACTTCATGTAGAAAAATAAAGAAGATATTGGACAAATCTATAATTATACTAGTTTATTTATATACACCTTATATTAGAAACAGGCAATTCTCACTAAAACTTGACAAATGGAAAAGATGAACAACAGCACAATGGGTGAGATCATTCTATAGAGAGGAGTAAATCCATATGGCCATAGAATCTTGTATTAACTAATAAAAGAGTAGACATTCTTTTCAATCTACATGGAATATTTACAAAAACTGACCGTGAATCAAGTCACAGCACAGAGGAATCGCTGTAAAGTTTGAAAGATTCATGTTGTCAAAATTAGACTCTTTTAATACACTGCAGTTACAGTAGAACCAAGAGACGACAGCTTTAAATATCTATTTGGAAACTTAAAAATTGGCCTTCAAAAAATTACTCAGAAATCAAAAAGGGAAAAATAAAATTACAAAATGTTTAGAATTGAACTCCTCTATTTTCTGTATTTTTCCTGTTTGTCTAGGCATGTTGCTCTGTTTCAGTTTAAGTTTTTAAAGTTTTATCCTATTGGTTAATAATAATTGGTTAATAATAATTGGTTAATAATATTAACCAATAATAATATTGGTTAATAATAGAATAATAGAGCATAATAGTTGGCATTCATCTTTTAATCATTTTCCAAATAACTTTTTCAAACTGTATGGGCACCATTTATTGCTTGTAAATGTCACTTTTTTATATGCACTATTCTCACCTGCCTTTGGGCCTTGTATTAGACTCTTATTATTTTCTCTATTGATAAAACTGCCAAATAAATTTAGCACTAAAGCTCTATGTGTCTGAATGGGCTAATTTTACCTTATTATTCTTTGTAAGATTTTTTTCCCAAAACATGCTTTTTCTGATTACCTTATTTTGTAAAGTTTTAAAAAGAGCTTTAATTGAATTTTAAAGTTGACTACTTGGAATTTTGAGATCAATTTTGGAATAAGAGGTCTTTTAGCAATACTGCATCCAAGTATAAGAATAAGAGGTTGAATCTGTATTTGTAATGGTTCTTGGTTATATTTTAATGTTTTTCTCGCATAGGTCTTATGTATTTCTTTTTATTCCTCCATACTTTGTTTTAAGTTGCAATTATTGCTATCTTTTTTCTTGTATTTTTTTAGTTTTTTTTGTTTGTTTGTATTTAAATAAATGATAGATCTGTCATATATTGACTTTATTAGCAGGGGCATCATTGGATGTCTAAATATTGCTTCTACTTTTCAGTTGGTTCTCTTGGGTTTTCTAGGACTAAATAGTACTATCTGAAAATAATGAAGAAAACTTCCTCCTCCTGTATTTCACATTTAGTTTTAATTTCTTGCTTTTCTCTCACGGTGTTGACAAGTTACTTCCAAAAAGTAATGTTAAATGAAGTTCAAGAGGAGGGATGATTTTCTGACTCTTTTTTCCGTCTAGATTTTACTGACAATGCTTTTGCCTTTTTACCATTAAACACCAACTCCTGCCAATCAATAACCAAAGAAGAAAACACTAAATTGAGAGAAGAGAGATACAATGACAATATTAGCTATTGTATCTTTATACCTACCTAGCTCACCTGCCCAACAATGTTTTCTGAGTGGATGAAAAACCACCCTAAATTTTATTGGTGTCTTTAGTACATTAACATTTAAGGTGATTATTGATAAGTGGAAGTCCATACTTGTCATTTGGTTTATGTTTTTATCCTTCTATTCATACCTTGTTACAGTCCCTTTGTCTGCTCCTCTGTTGGCTTAAATTTTGAAGCTTTTCGTAATATTACTTGAAGGGCAGGTTTAGCAAGGATAAGGAGACAACCCAAATGCCCCAAAACAAACTAATGAATCAGAAAATTGTGATATATGTACACAATGGGATATTATTCACCAATCCAAAAAGACAAATTTGATGCATTTGTGATAACATGGATGGACGTAGAAGGATTCATGTTAGCAGAAATAAGCCAGAAAGATAAATACTGGATGGATTCACCTCTATGCAGGATTTAAGGAAAACAAACAAAAGGACAAGGAAAATTAAAAACTCAGCAAAACTGAAGCATAGCGTGAGAGGGTAAGGGGGGTAAAATCAAGGAAGGGATGAGCACAGGAAATTAACATGATGGTTCACAGGTGACAAGGTGGTGGGAAAACCTCGGAATAGACAATGATATGATATAATATATATATATATATATATATATATAATGTGCAATCAATTAAAAATAAAATTATTTAAAAAGAACATCCCACATGCTCTCTACAAGACACATATTCAAAACAAAGCAATTTTGTACATTTACAAGGCAGGCAAGGAAATAGGAGGGGCGGGCCAAGCAAGAAAAGACAGCATCAGTGTGTCCATCAAACCAGCAGTGTTCAGTGAGATAAGAAAGCTGACATTAAGAAGAATACAGGGCAAAAATTCCTAAATGAATGGAATTGCTTTAACTTTCATGCAACAAATACCAGAAAGAGAAACCCAAACTGAGAAACAGTCAGACAACCACTGTGACATTTATCCATCCTATGCCAGCATGAGAGAGAAAGCCCTACCTTCTTAGACACAGCACAAGAAAATAAAAATATGTGAGTTGCCTGTCCCCCACCACCCCCAGAAAAGAGCCTCAAGGCCTTTCTGTCAGTGGCTGACTCTTTGAAAGCAATGTTGTCTATGACATCTGAAGCTGAGCAGCAGTTCATACAGAGAGACAATAGTCATGTGAAGGAAAATGTCCTCTTACTCCCAGTCCCTGGGGGACTAATGAATAGACAAGCTCAAACTGTGTATTTTTTGTCTTTAAATAATGGCTATATCCTTGATTCAAGAAATCCACTTCTGGAGGTTGAGCTCCCTGTAAACATTGCAACTAAAAACTTGTCTTAATGCTCATTTTTTTTTCCTTTTGAGCTTTCCTTTGTTCCATATTCAAGATAAATCAAGTTAAGAAGCAGGAAACAAAGCAGAAATGGATTGGGGCATAGGTGTTCAGGATATAGGTGTTCAGGATAGAAACACAGTGAGAACATTAACAGAATACTTTTCTTTCTTATCAATTTTGTCAATGTTGATTGCCCATGAAGGAAGATGAAACAATTAATGCACTGCTTTCTGCCATTTACCCCACCTATAGGTTGTTTCAGTGTTGTGAAATTGATCATATTCATAGCTTTTCCCTCACTGTGTTTCCCACCTATTTCCACGGATTTATTTTCTGCTCATCACTAACTCTCTGTCCTGTGTTCTCTAGTTGTCTCCTATTTGGCTCTCAAGCAGTTTCCTTTTTTCAAGAAGGTCTTCTGATCTCTCACCATCAGTATTCTCATTTTCAGAAGTGTCTGTCTGAGGTTGTATGTGTATTGCAGCAGTTAAGAATTGAGGTTCTGTAGGCAGATTGCTTCTTTTGATTACACCTTTGTACTTGCTATGAGACTTTGAGTACCATGTTCACATTTGCTTATCCTTAAGAGAGGGACACCTCTGTGTACTATTTATTCTGTCTGTTGCTCTACTTCCTACTGCTCTGGACCCTCTGAGACCTGCCTCGCCTCAGTATGTACACTTGGAACTGACTTTGGGCTCTCTGGTCTGCTATCATCCAGCTGGGGGGTATTTACAGAAAATCAGACATTTAGTAAAAACGAAAGAGGGGTTGGAGGACTGTCTTTTGCTTTTTCCCAGCTGTGTTTCCTGTGAGTACTGCAGGACAGCCTCTCTCAGCTCCAGTTCACTGGACTCTGATGACACCGCTCTCTCTTTTCCCTGAGCTGGAGGGGCACAGTGATGGTGTTTCACCACTCGGACCTTCCCTTATCTCTCAGACATTGTTTATCTTTTAACCCTGATGATCTTTCGGAGCAGTCTCACTATTGAAGTCTCTGCATTTGAAATATGTGGGCAGACCTGTCTTGCAAGGCAGAATTCTGGTCGACTTGGTTCTTAGTGAAATCAGGCTATAGGTGACTATAACCTTCAAATGGAAGTGCCCAATAGGGGCAAGGTACTTACTGTCTGAGCATTCCTTACCTGCATGCACATTTACTGGAGTACTCCAGCTCAGGGAACAACAATGGGATCTATTTATTAAACAGGAAAACAAGAAGCTCTGGAGGCCACAAGTGACCGGATATCTTACACCAGATAGTATCCACAGTGTGCAAAAGTCCCAAACTTGGCCACTCTTTTAAGATGGTGCTGTTCTACCAATGAGAGCCCAGAGCCCATGGCAGCCAGTAAACCAACTCAGGATCCAACTCAGCACAGTTGGAGGTGCCCACAGGCAGTGCCACTGTGATGATCTCACAGCAGCCATAGCAACAGTCCAATGGTTGGGGTGGTCAGCCCTGGACACTGGACCAGACAGAGTCAAAGGCTTCAGCTCTGGGATATTATGCTGCCACTTAACTAACAGCTCACAAAGGTGACCCAGACAGTGTCTGTCACCCATCAGCAGTGCTGGGCAACAGTGACTAGAGGTGCCAGTCCACCAACAGTCATCACTGTTACAGATCTTATGATTTGTTGGTCCTCACCAACAGCAAACTGGTCTTTGAGACATCAGGCTCCAGGCCTGATGCTCCTTTTGGGCAATGTCTGAGATAAGCTGCAGCCCAGCCTCTGTGAAAGTCTGGTTTCTCTGTGAGTTTTCTGGGTTTCTGTGCAAAGGTCTTTGGAGTCAGTCTCTTCTTTCTTTAGAGGTCAGGTGCTGGATGTGCTGAGAGGAGCCAGTCCAACAGAGCCAGTGTCCAGTCCAGAGGATCCCAAATGAGTCATCTGAGCAAGTTACAGAATGCAGGCATACAGGCATCCTGTCCAAGGTGGCTCAGTCTGAGCAAATCTGAGAGTACAATGAACAAGCCAGCATGTTCCCAAACCAAGCTGTACCCTGGCTCAGCCCCTTTCTTCAGGTCCCCACATACCAGTACTGTTCGGCCACTTTCAATCCTATGGTAGATTGAACCGTTTACCAAACAGCTCATGGCTGTCACCTAATTTGTTCATTCTATTATCCAGACACCAAATCCACAGGCCTCTCCACTGCCTGAGGCAGGAAGGAGCCACAGCATTAGATCTGGTCCCATGGGGCACCAGCGGCTGCATGCCAGAGGAACCACTGCTGTCTGCCGGGTCAAGCACCAGAGCCCCAGTATGAAGGGATATCTCTGGTTTCATTAGGATCAGGCATAGATCTTGACCTGCAAAGAGGCTTGCTAGGTAGGCAAGGCAAGGCAAGGCAGCTGGGAGGCAGGTTACTTTCCCAGTCCCCCATGAAATCTTTATGCTCTTGGGCCTCCTCTGTAGTTGTGCCCCGTGTTGTTGAAGTAGTTGTCATGGTAGTAATGTTGGTAATAGTGCTGCTTGCCCCACTTTTACCCCTGCTTATTGGCTTAGGTATGCACACTTACACATGCACACACCCATGCTTTTTGAGCCAAAGGTCCGCAATGATGGGTGTGTGTGCTCCATGCCCATGCTCCTGAGTGCCTTCTGCTTTAACATGATCAAAGCCACAGGTGATAGCCATAGCTGCTAGCGATGTAAAAAGCATGGTTAATTCATTCTGTAACCCTAGAGATAGAAGTTTCAGACCAGGTTACAAGTGAGCACATTCATGGATAACCTCCGTGACTGGGAACACAAGACACGAACAATGAGTGGCATGATGTGTGGAGGCATCATGATCACCTTTAATGCACTCTATCGCTCATAGCAGTTGTGTGAGATGGAGAGCCAGAGTGGTTGACTTTAGAAGACCACCAGGCTGTTGTACTCCCCAGTGTTGTCATAATGATGATGTCAGACATCTGGGGAACTTTGCTACCTACTTCTGATTATTCAGAGAGCCCATATAAAAATAGATTGTTCTACCTTCAACTCAAAACAAAAGTGGACAACCAGAAAGGGTGTAGGGGGTCCTTAGAGAATCCCTTATTGCCTGTAGCTGCAACTTGAATAATGAAGATCTAAAATGGAATTGCTTGGTTGCAGAATTATAATTCCAGTTAAGTATACAACCTTTGAAAATAAGTCGCTTGTGTAAGGTTGAGAAGGAAGGAGATTCTGGGACGTAAGATAGGAGGCAATTTGAATCTCCAAATCACTCTGTCTCTTTTACTGCTGAAAATAATCCCTTCTGTCCTGTTTCAGAAAAGAAATTCTTTTTTTTCCTCACTGAGGCCATTCAGATATTCTCAGAGACATTTGCTTAGCTAGGAAATATCCATTCTTCCAGACCCACCAACAGGCCTCCGGGCCCATACGGATAGTAAAATCAGTATAGCACAGGGGAAAGCTGGTAAATTCTTTTTGAAGAGGAGATAGTGAGTAGACCAAAGGAACTGCAGGAGTTTTTCAGGACTATGGCATTCTAGTTTGACATCTATATGCTCTGTGCATTATAGTCAACATCAGAAGTCTCATTTTCATCCACCACCACCATAAAATTCACTCAACTCCAAGCCTCCTTTCCTTCTGGTATCCACCAATCTGTTCTCTGTATCTAAGTTTGTTGTTCATTTGTTCTGTTTCTTTATATTGAAACTCATATGGTATTGGTCTTTTTCTGTCTTACTTATTTCTCTTGTCTTCAAGGTTTATACACATTATTCAAATGTCAAGATTTTCACTTCTTTTAGGTGGACAAAAACCTAGAGAACACATAGGGAAGGAGAAAATCAAATATTACATTGCTTCACTTTTACATGAGATATAAAGAAACAAAACAAGGGTCCATCTAAATCAACCCAGTAACCAGCCCTAGAATTCTGTCTATAGAATGAAGGTTATCAGAAGAGGAAGAGGAGGTGGTGAATGAAGTTTAGAGGGGGCTTGATGGACTCTACTGGAGAACCAATGATACCTGAATGGATGGTGTGGTGACATATATCTATATCTGAAGTGGTATCACCCTAAATTTGAGTCACATACAGTGTTGCAAACAATGTCATAGAGAGAAAGACAGAGAGTGAATAAGAGAGAGAGAGAGAAAGATTGTAAGGGTTAGCCACTGATTACAAAATCTTGACTTGTGAGCCAATGGCTCATTCTTTTTTTTTTCCAACTTGAGTAGGGATAATAGGATCCTGAGATGTGGACCAACTGGTAGTGTTTAAACACTGAAGCAACAAAGTGGGCATGATTTCTGTGATGGACAGGATAGGTTAGTGTAGCCAACTGATTTGACTCTGGACTCGATGGTGATAGTTAATCAATAATGAATTTATGGGAATGAAATGAATGTGAAGTCTATGACATTGACTGAGGTATATAATCTCACAGGCAGAAACATGACTAGACTCTCCATAAGGAAATGCTCAAGCTGTCACTAACTCTAGATGTGAGCCATCTTAGAACTGGAGAGATTACTGAGAAATTAGCAAGGATCCTGCAAGATAGTCACAAAAGTAGTGTAAATCTTTTTCTACATGTTTCCCAAATGCTTTTGTAGGGCAACTGTGTATTCAATAAAGGGAATCTTCCAAAGTTTCCAATGTTACAGTATACTGACTCTGGATTAAAATTAATCACTATACAACATGCCAATGTGATCGACTGGTCTGTCTATATGTTAAGTATATGAAGTATCGATTTTAAAAAGTTACCATTATGTGAGAATTTCAAACACATATGACAGTAGAGAGTGAAACTATGATCTTTTCAGTTGTCAATATTCTCTGTGTGAGAAGTCAATTGTTTTGCTATGGATTTCTCAAAGAGATGGAATAGCTGAACTTGCTACACCAAGTGACCACAAAACCTAAGGAACCTATCATGGTCTGGATGTTTTCTGACATACCATATAAATTACAGACAACAATCCATACACACTTAAAAGTGGACATGAATCTGAGCAGATCCAGAATACACAGACAAATTTGGTAAAAAAGGTACTCCAGTTCTCATGGTATACTTGTTTTTCCTTTTACTAGCTTTCCTTCAATTTATTGTTGAGGAGTTTCCTATTAACAACAGAGGAAAAGGGGAAAGCTCTTTATATATGTAAATGTATATTATATAGAATACATATTATATATTTATTATATATAATCCTATATATAATGTCACATATAATATATTATTTATAATTAAATACTATTACCATAATATATTAATATATTATTTATTACTACAGAATATCAACATATTGATATCATATCAACATAGCACATATCAAACACACCATTAATATCTTAATAATATATTAATATATCATTAAATAATATAGATATATTAATATATCAACATGCCACAATATATCCACATATATTAATATAATTGATATTGATATTTACATTATATAATTCTATACATTATTGATTTATACTATATATACTTATGTATATTAATCATATCAATATGTAATGATATATTTATATCATATCTCATATTAACATTTTATTATTAATATTAATTATACCATTAATGTTAATATATAGTATATATTAGCCGGTAGTGGAGAATTAAAGTATTTTTATAGTCAGTTTATTTTACACTCTATGAGGCAGATATTTAGAATACATCCAGTGGTCAGCTCTCCTTCCAAGCAAAGTCAGCTTGAAATGTGAATCTGCAGTGTCATGGACTTGCTAACAGGTTGAGTGACTGATAATGGTTTTTGGGAGAACTGGAAGGTGACAAGAATATATTAAAAAGAGTAAATACTTAGTCAGCATATACTCTGAGTAATGCTGTGGCAAAATGACCTATGCTGCAACTGTCAGCTTCATTTTCCAGCCAACATGGTTCTTGCAGAGAAGGCTTATTTACAAATGGGCAAGATAGCAGGAATAGGTGTTATGCATAGGTTCAGCAGTATAGCTTTCCCATTACCATGTCAAATTTGACTACTACTATTGCTGAATGCTCCATCTGTCTATAAAAAAAGCTAATATTGTTCTCAGTGTTGCCCCATTCTACCGGGGAAGCAACTAGAAACTCAATGATAAATTGGTAAGTTGAATGTAAGTTTCCTACCATCATGAAGGGGAAAGCTACGCTTACAGGAGTCATGCTATTGTTACAGATTTGCATTCTCTTCCCACATTTCTTCTGTCAACACTACCATCTACCATTGAAAAGGGCACAAATTGCCTTATTATTCCTTCCATCACTTTGAATCAAGAAACTCAGTTTATGCTTAAAGAAGTACCCAAATGAGCTCAGCTCAATGAAATTCTCTGGTCTTTGAATTTTTAGAAGTAGTTAATTTGACAAAATAGCAGAATAATCTATTCAAAACTGAGTTACAATGTCAAATTTGAGAATATTTTCTGATGTGTGGAACTATTCTATAAAAGATGTTAAATATACCTTGTATTAGTAATATTTGAGACATTTCCCAATAGCTAGAATATCCAACCTGGGGACCAAGGAGTGGACTTTCAACTGACCCTTCTTACTATTTTATCTAGTCTAATTAAGAGCATCTGCTTCCATGGTTTGCATTCTTGGTCTTGGTGAGTTTGGCGATCATCACCTAGGAGAAGAATTCTTCCATTGTACAGTTTTATTTAATAAATTGAAGTGAATGTCCTTTTGTAATTTTAGTTTCTCCAGGGTGCTAAGGAACAAACCATGATATCTGATTCCTATTGCCAGAGGAGAATTGGGTTATGGTTACACCTGAATATAGAAAGACCAGGATTGACATGTAGTCACCTGGGTACCTCCTGCTTACCTCTGCCTAGGATATCACGTATTTGTTTAGTGTCCCCACTAACATGTAAGTTCCAGGAAGTTGGGGCTAAGCTGCTCTTGTTCATCGCCACAGCCCTGATCTCTGTAGATTAATATTTGCTGTGTGAAAGCCTGTGTACTGGTGACGCTATCAACTTGGAGTTAAAATTTTAGTATCTGGTTTCTGGTTTCATATTTAGGATTCACAACTCTTTTTTTGTTTAACTGTGAATATCTTATGATCTTAAGTTTTCCCTGCTTTAGTTTTCTTAATTGTGCAGGTAGAGCTAATTTTTTGTGTCTAAATTCAAAATCTAAAGACTTTGAAAACTCTAAGATTTTGTAAGTTTAATACAAACTGATTTGGTGGCAAAACCTTACCTGATTTTCATTAAGATGAGCTACTTGTGGAATGTATTTTTCCCACTTACATGAATATTTACAGAATTCACTGAAAACTATTAATTTACTTGAATATAGGGTTGCTTCTTCAGGGACCCTTTTATATGGCACATGTACGCTATTCCTTTTGTAAAACTTGATAAAAATCCAAATTTCAGGACACATTTGGCTCTGGGATTTTCAAATGTGAAGCTAAATACCAAAAACCACACTTATCTTCATGGGTTGTGGTGTGTACTCAATGAACTACTACAAATAAGTGCTTAGTGCCAGTCATGTAGTAGACAATGCATCTAAGCTGCCATTGGTACTGTAAGGTGTTTCATTTTCTCTGACACTATAGGAATGAGAACTCTTTTACTCTCAACCTATCATATTTGAGAACTGTTTGTGTCTTGTAAACACAGTCACTAGGTGACTTGGTAGTTCCCTTGAAGAATGGAGCCTATCACAGGAACTGGGTGATGTGTATTGTATTTGGTTTCTTGTGGACAGGACAGGGTGAATGAAAACAGCTCATTTAGATGTGAGAAGCTATGTTTTGCAACCTTGACTCTGCTCTTCAGTTTGATCTGAAACACCACCTGGAGTTTATGACAATACACAAGGTCATGGCCAAGGTGCAGATAACCAAATTAGGGTGGAGCTTGAAAATTATTCTTTGCTTTGAAACAAGTTATCTATCTTCTTTCACCTATTTCTCCCTAAATTCCATTCATATTTAAAAAAAAAATCGGTGAAACTCATGGACAGAGTGCTGGGGGAGAATATTCCAGGCAGAGGTAGACTTTCCTCTTCCTTTCTGCTGTCTGTAGCAGATAAAAATTCTTCAAGGAGGCCGGGCATGGTGGCGCATGCCTATAGGTGGCAGCCTAGGAAGCCATGGCCGGGGCCAGGGATCGCCGTTGGAGTCCTGCCTAGGGCACATAGCAAAACCTAGTCCCCAAAAGTAGCTGGGTGTGCTGGCACGCACCTGTAATCCCAGCTACCTGAGAAGCTGAGGCTGGGGATTACTTGAGTCTGTGGTACCCCAGGAAACGTGAGCCTGCGGTTCCATGGGTAAAAATAGTGAGACTTAGTCTAAAAAAAAAAAAAAGTTCTTCAAGGACAGGGCTGCTCAGAAAATTTAAGTGTTCCTATGGCTGTGCAAGAATGGGTATGCATTAATTAGTAAGGCATACATATGTGTTCGACTAAATATATCGTGGAGCTTGTTCTCCTTTGAGTTAGTACCTGTAAGCTGCCAGCTAGAAAATATATGTGAGCTGCAGGAGAAGGAGAACTGGCAGATTCTTTGATTCTTTCAAGGAAAATATTTTTCTCTCTTTGTATCTTGTTTTTTTTTTCCTCTTTGTTTCTCTTTGTTTTTTTCTCTTGTTTTTTTTCTCTCTTTGTATCTTTGTATCTCTTTGTATCTTTTAATGGTCAAAGGGTTTCTAGGTTCCAATTGTGATTTCTGCTCTAGTCTCTGCACTGGTCTCTACTTCACAAAGCCGAGGACTATGTTCTAAAAATAAACAAATCTCTGCTTGGATGAGTTGAATGGTTTTATCAGGTAATTTCAATGTGAACGTAAATTGTTCTCTAGAGAATATATACTTATTGCTTTTCTTTTGTGAAAGAATTTAGCAAATAACTTGCAACATATGCCTGGTTCTATTTGAAAAAGATATAATAAAACAGTATTTGGAATTTAGAACAATGATCTAAATATAGCTGAAAGACTGTACTCCCTCTTGGAAAAAAAGTCACTAAGAAATGATTTTGTCTTTTCATTCTGAGCATTGCATAAAGCCAAACCAACTCATAGCAACTGGAGTATATTCTCCAAGAGAAAGCTCAAGTCATTTTCAGCTCAGAACCCCTGGGGACCTCATTACACCACCATTACAAACAGACCTGCAGTGAGCTGTTTACACCTTCCTGTGAGTGAGCAAAGCAAGAGGCATGGGGACTGCCATGCAGACACACTCACTCATTGCTGGCACTTACACAGACATGCCCAAGCTCACCTCAGTGTATGGAATTAATGTGTTTTTGAAAATGTGTGTGCTAATTTAATTGTATCTTAACAGTCTTATAGCTGTGATTCTCCAAGGTGACTGAGCAGATTGATGAGAATTACTGGTGTTTATTGGTATTTTGGAAAAATTCCCATGTTCCACTACAGTTCTATTCTGTTTTAGCTTTCAAGGGAGAATTGGATTTCTCCTGCTCTTGCTTCCATGGAGTATAAGTATCTCCAGTGTGAAAAGTTTAGAAAGACACACAGAAATATAGGAGAGGAGTCAAAACTGAACTAGGAGGAGACTCCCCTTTGAGATACTACAGAGTCAAGTCTGCATGGAAATTTAAGGTACTCTTCTAAGTGCATTGAATGTGTACATTCTCCCCCTGGGAATATCTTGAGGCTAAGCATGAGTCACAAGGCCAAGAAGCCCTTTACATAGCAGCTGCTCAATAAACATTTGTTGATTAGGTGAATGAATGATTTTACAGATTCTAAACTTTGAATGTTCAAAGTATTTGATCTCAATTAAATCTCAGTGATCAAAGTTATCTCAAGCTTTAAAGGATTTAAAATCTAATCAGCAGAACAAAGCACATGGATATAGGGATTAAACCTTGGATTAAAACCCAGTGGTTTCCAAAGGAAAATAAATCCTATTAAATGAAAGACCATTTTATTTTCTTGAACACTGTGGGTGGATTTGCATATGCAAAAATAGACCTTATACTGATTTTAAGAATAAGGATGGGACACTTGAATTATTCCTCTAACAAAATGAAATGAAAAAAGGAAAAGGGGAGTTAGTTAATGATGTGTTCAATGCAGATCTGTAACTTTAAGGTGTATACATTCTGTTAAGAAATGAATATGGTATAAAAAGTAGATATTGGCTAGATATTTCTTAAGCATGATATAAATCTGGTTTTCGAACTTTTGATTAAGTCTGTGATTTCCTGAAATTTTTAGCTAAGTGAAATCTGCTTGCTTATTATCATTGGCAGGTTTTATTTTGTAGACATATTGGGATGGAGCTGAGTCCCAGTTCTAGAGTGACCAGGATTAGAACAGGAACAGCAAATAGGAGAAAGAAAGATGATCTATACAGTGAACTAAATGCACAGAAGAAAGGTTTCAGATCTGAGATTGTGGTAGACATAAAAGTTCCTCCTTCATCCCCATCCGCCCAAAATTTACCAGCCTTGTGACACTAAAGACTGACAGGAGTGGGGCTTGAGATGCACTTAGATCTTAATGGTAGAATCGCTTTTTTACACATGTAAAAAAAAAACAATAGAAATCACAATATAATATATTATAAATTCAGATGAACGATAGAATAAATAGAGAAATTCAAAGTGGGGCAAGTTATTTGAGCTGAGGCAGATAGAAAGGTTGTTGTTGTTGGTGTTTTTTTTTTTTGAAGGAATTGTAATTCAATTTGAATCTCATGAAAGAAGTGTTTTTCTGATGGGGTTATTATTCATTCAACAAATGCATGCTCCATGCAATAATGAATATATTTATTAGACTTCTAAAATTTGCAGACACTATTTTAAGTCACATAGAAAGATAGAAAGACATGATCTCTGTCACTGAGGACCAACTTAATAATGAAAGGTTTCATGTACAAAATGGTTAGATTTTATAAAGGGATGATCCTACACATGTGTTAGAACAAAATCCTACCATAGAACACATGTGAGAATGAGTCTGTCTTCTTGGGTTGTCTCAGGAGTAGGTTTCACTAATAGCTTGCCATTTAAATAGAACCTTGAAGGGAGCATAAACTACCTGAGGAGAGAAAAAAGAAAGGGTATTTTAATACAGGGCAATCATGTGAGCAAACCTAGGAGACATGAAGTACATGAGGATAGAAAATATGGTAAAGTGTAACACAACTAAAGTACAGGGAATGTTTTGGGAAAAAGGCTAGACTGTACCTTGGGGTAGAAGGTGAAAGGTTTGAATGACAATATTCGTAGACCAAAATAGCATTTACAGTTTTCTGAGTTGGAAAGCATGATCAGATTTTGTTTTGGAAGGATAATTAAATTTGGGAAGGAGGATAACAACAAAACAGGAGAATTTGAGGGCTTACCCTTGTGTAGCGCTTATTTTGTGCTCTGTACATTCTAACTTAGATGTATGTTAACTACTCAAGACAATGTGAAATGTCATTGTGTAGATTAGAATACTACTTATTTCATAGTAAATAAGTGGTAAAACCAAGTTTTATTCTACTGGTATAATTCCAGAATTTATAGTTTAAAATGCTACCGCTAACTGCCTCTTAAAATTATAAAGTTAAAGCAATGGTTTAAAATAAGACAGTATACACACAATTGTTAAATGGGGTTGGAACTCTAATCCATTCAAGGAATGGGGAGAAAAAGATGAATCAAAGGTGACTCTATTATTAGTTTTAGATTGTCTGATAAATGATGAAGACATCAGCCAAAAGGGAAACTGATTATTCAGAATATGAGAAAAATGCTGGTTTTGGTGATCTCTATGCTCTCAATAGGTATCTAAACAAATGGGGCATTGTCACACTACCACTTCATTGTTAGTGGACAGCATCAAATTCCTTCAAAGAATAAAGTACTGATACAACTGTCAGATTAAATGCAAATCTGTGACAGACAATGCCAAAATTCAGTTGATCAATCACTCCATTTTTTGGTGTCATGTAACAAGAACATCTGGAGAACTGAATGAATTTCACTTTTAATACAGTTTCTTTGTCATTATATAGCTGCCAGATTTAAGAAATGAGGCCAACCTGAGAGATATGCATGCAAAGAAGCAGGCAATAATAGCATCTGTGGCTGTTTCTAGATTGTAAAACCATTCTTAGCCCCTGGCATGTGCATATAGATTGCAGAATTTCATGAAATAATAAAAATAATAATGTTTCATATTGGCATCATGCTTTGCATAGTTTTCACCACTTTCCCAGAAAAAAGATATAAAACCTAATATGTATTCCTAAATGATTAGTGATCTAGGAGTATGAATAACTCTTTAATATTTCTCTATGTGTTTCTTGAATGTCCATATTGTATTCATAACTGAAATGTAGGGATTAAAGGGAGTTCAGTTGAGTCAAATTACACAGACTTTGCTCTTCATATATTTTCTAAACCAACTGGCAGAATGCTAAGATGTTTAATGTTCTATTCTGAAGATAACCTCCCTTTGCAGCAGCCTATGCTTATATGTTGGTAATGTGCTTTCTACTAATTTCATCTTTACATTTGTTTATCCCCTCAGTTTTTGTTTGATTGTGTCTCTGTGCAGTTGTGTGATGTGGAGCAGTTTTCATTTGAAGCCACTGGAGGACAGGGAACCCATCTGTTCGCTTCTGAGGCACAGCATGGCACCCAGACGGACAGAGATGTGCTGGATGAATGACTGCTCGATGACAATGTGATGAATACTGATTTCTGTGTGCCTTTGGGAGTGCCTAGTAATTATATGGAATATGAACACAACTCTTTTAGCTATAGTATAATGTATGTATATAAATATATAACAGGATATCATTTCTGACAACAGGAAAAAGATGACTTTTCCCATCATGTTTTCAAAAAAGGATAGATAAGTAAAATCTTTATCCTTAAAAAGTATTTAAAGACTGGCAATTGATCATTGATTTTTATCTAATTAAATCATCAAGAGCCTGCAACCATTGAAAGGCTATCTTGTATGCTCTTCTCAGATGAATGTGTCAAGCATTTAAAAATTTTAAAAAATTAATTGAATATCTGTAGCAACATAGTGAGAGAAGACAACTATTCCTGTTTTATAGGTAAAGAGTCCGAAGTGTGAAGACTTTAGGAACTTTCTGGAGTCCACTCTATGAATGAATCAGACCTGGGACACAGGAGTCATTCTTTGTACCACATAGTCACACCTGAAAGTTAAGTACATCTCGGGAGACTCAAAAAAAAAAAAAAAATCTGAGGGATCAAAGTTAGAACTTGAAGAAAGCAATCTGCTTAGAATACAGCAATCATTTCTAGATTGCTAGAGGAGTCATCAGTTCCCTCCCTCCCCCGTAGTTATATTTATTATTTATTTGACTTTGCTTTCCACATATCATTTACTCATTTACAATTTGATGAGCTTGTGGAAAATAAATTATTCACAAGAAGTAGCTGTTTGACAAAATACAAAACCAGTGGAAACAAGCCATATTGATAAAGTGAATTTTACCAATTTATGTAATTCCTATTTCTTTCAATCCAATTCCATATAGAACTTTTTTTTTAAAAAAATCCCAATGACATTTTATTTATTTATTTATTTATTTATTTTTCTTTATTAAAAATTTTTTTTGTTCTTTGGGTTACAACCTCTCTGTTATATATTTTCCCCCTCCCTCCTCCCTCCCGTACTCCCTCCATTCTCTCACACCCCACTCTTAGTTTTTTATTAGCTGTGCTGAGTCCATTAGTCTCTTTCATATGTTAGTGTCTTTTCTCTGGGTGAGGGACTGTGTTGTTGGGTCCAAGGCGCACCTTGCTGTTAGATTTTCAGTCTTAAGTTTGCATTGGGTGGCCAGGTTATATTCGTTTGTGATCTGTTCGTGTTTTTTTTTGCTGCAGGCCATCCTCTCCAATCCAATCCCATCTCCATTGCTTTGCTGCTTTTCCTTATGGCTCTGGTGTCAGTCTTTGGGGGTCTTGCCTCCTGCCAGTGTTGATCAAGAAATTTCTCTGAGTTCAGGCTTTGAGACTAGGTCTTGCTATATTTGCCCGTGGAACCGCAGGGTCTCCTTGCCCAGGGTACTACAGACTCAGGCAATTCCCAACCTCAGTTTCCCAGGTAGCCGGGATTACAGGCGCGCATCATCACGCCCAGCTATTGTTTGGATCTAGGTCTCGCTACGGTCCCCAGGCGGGACTCGAACCGCGATCCCTAGCCCTGGCCGCTTCATAGGCTGAAGCTTACAGGCACGAGCCACCGTGCCCGGCCCATGAGTTCAGGCTTCTGCAAGTGGCCTTTGAAGGTTAGCTCCTCTGCTTCCTTTTGCAGTTTTGGTGTGGAGTCCATTATCCCCTATTTGGTCATCCTCACCTCTCCCTTGATGAGGGGAGGGTGTGTTGCTCTCTTTGAATATGTCTCCAAGTTAAAGTCCCGGGTTTTGGCCCAGACAGTGTAGAAGTGCGCATGGTGACATCGTGTCTCTATGGTTGTTTTTCTGGTCTTACTTGTACTGGTTCTCTTGGTTGTCCATCAGCTGTGTCCAGGTTCGGTCTGTGGGCTGGACTTTTGCCTGGTCCCTCACCCGTTCTATGCTGGGGTTGCTGTTGCGCCTATTCTGGTTGCTCTGAAGTTTAGCTGGAGTAAAAAGTAACAGAGAGATGGAGGACACCCCCCCTTGCCTGCGCGCTGGGAGATCCTGGCGCGGGGGCGGGCCGACCCCGGGGCGCTAGCCTGTCCATGCGCCCCGGCTTCCGGGGGCTGGGGGCTTCACGGTGCCGCCCAGGCCGGCTTGTAAGTGGCCGCAGCCACTTACTGGCGAGTGGGGATTCGCCCCCCACCCCGTTCCCCCATGGGGGAACTTACCCAGGTGGCCCGGGATGTCCCTCCCTCCCCGTTGGCAAGGGAGCTCCGAACACCAAGATCCCGCCTGGGCCGCGGGCGGCCGCCTCCGCCCGCTGGCAGACAGGGCTCCCATATAGAACTCTTAACTGAATGGTTACATGGTGCAATTTTATTTGTGTGAGGCACTATAGCAACATTTGAAAAGAGAAAAAAGAACTACGGTGCTTGTCTCCACAAGTTCGCTTGAGAAGGGCCCTGCCTTCCTGCTACTGAGAATAGCTTATATACATGTTTGTACTGACTAGCTTTACGCAAAACTCTGTGATTTTGTCACAATAGCTTATAACATTGAGTGAGAGGAATCCAAACCCAGTATATGCATTTAGCCATTTGGGCAAGTAGGTATGTTTTCCTACATAGGGGCATATGCAAAACACTGAACAAAATCATCTGTGATATCAGCTGAAATAATATCAGGGTTAAAAATCACAAATAATTGGTGGGAATTTTGCAGGGGAAAACTAGTATGCCACTAGAATTTTTAAAAAAATTTATCTAGAATCAAATATTAATTCTAAGGTGTTATGTGTGGGGGGGTATCATTAATATTAAATATTAATTCTGAGGTGTTATGTGTGTGGGGGGGTATCATTTCTGTCAGCAGAAAAGTAAAGTTGTTCATATACAGGTAAATTTGGTCAAAGAAATTATAACTGTCCTTATGTAAACTCAATCAGCTCAGAGTTTTTCTTATTTCCTCTAAATGGATTGTGTTTACATTACATGTTCTCTTCAAAAAGGATCTGGGAATTTGTGGAGAAGAGAAACCACTCTGTGAATGTTCTGTCCTTTTGATGACTGTTCCTGATGTCCCTGGTTCCTAGGTTTCAAGTAAAAGTGTTCTGATATGTCCTTTCTCAAACTTCAAGGCCTTTCCCTAATTTACCTACTTCCGTCTTGTGGGCTTGGTAACTGTTTTCCTGAAAATGCTCCAGGGTGCTGTCACATTGTTAGCAGGCTTGTGGGCTGACTTGTGGGCTGAGTGACTTCATCAGCAGTGACCATTTTACTGTCCTGGGGCCATATTGGCTGGATGGTGCCTCTTTCCTGCATGCTGAAGCCTCCTTAGGTTACATTTTGACAAGAAAAGGCATGTGCTTTCTCAGTTCTGGGATACTAGCAAACATATCTGACTGGTCTTTTGTCCCCCTTCCTAGGCTATGTTCTATTGAGGGTCTAGGAAGCAGGGCTCTCTTATGAGAGAATCTTACAAAATTTAAATTCTTTTCATTTATGAACATTCTTCTTCACTGATTCAGAAATATTTTTCCTTTTTTTGAGCTTGGAAAGCAGAAGAGGCAACTATCCTTGCAACTTCTGTTTATGGGCCATTCAGGGTTTTGGTTCATAAAGACATAAAGTTTTTACTATTTATCTATGTATTTATTGTTGATTGTCCTCTTGACTTTCAGCAGGATTGTTTTTGCTCTGAGTTCCAAAGCCAATCTACAAACTCAGTAGACAATTAGGTTCTCAGCTCTAGTTTTTCACCAAGGAAACAGGTGCCAAGATATTCAATGACCAAATGCTGGAAAGGAAAGACTTGGTTTTCACAGAATTTTTTTCTTCACATTTAACTCTGCTATTTTTTTTCTCCCTGTAAAGAGCATTCATCTCCTTTCCCTCTCCCAAGAATTCCAGCTATTATTCCCTCATGAAAAGGAGCTGGGGTATCTGTCTAGAATCTGCTTCTCCAGATGTGTACTGCCACACAAGGGCATGTATCATTTTTAGCACCCAGCACTAAGATGTCAAATGTGACACTCTTAGAGAGCACTACTTCTTGAAGGTCTTCCTTTGACTTGATATTTCTTCCATTGGCTAAGGTATGAAGATAGGAAGAGCTTCCATATGAGAAGGAAAAAAGAAAGGAATAGCAACAGGCTTTTGAGAAAGGTAGCACGTACTTCTCCTGGTTCTGCAGAGCTGTGCTTCCAGTGTTGAGTCCCAGTTGTGCAGGTCAAACTAGAAATGAGAGACAGTCAAGTCTTAGAACAATTTGACTATTTGACTGTTTAGTTTCTTGAAATCTCATAAACCTGAGAAGATCTATAACATATTTCACGGGTAATATCCACAGGTAAAACAAAAAGAGAGAAACATTTATTAAATCAGACTGTAGAACTGAAGCTAGCAGAGGGGGGAGAGGGGAGTGAGGTGAACTAATAGACAGTGGGGAAGATTATGAGTGTTTTGGTGGTGGTGTGACAACATTCATCTAAAGAGGAGTGAACCTGTACCTCTGAGTCACCCACAGTGTTGTAAACCAGCATTATCTCAATTAAAAAATAAAATGAAAACACATTTAAACATAAAATAAAACTCAACTACTCTTCCATGACATTTTTCTGGCAAAGCCTAGGTTTTGCTCAAAGCTTATTGCTGAAATTGTTCGATTTTTTTCCAGAACAATATTGGTTTATTATACCATTTAAAGTATTTTGGATGCTTGATTAAGTTCAGATTTCTCCTTACCCACTTCTTTCTATTCCTTTTCCAAAGTAGAAGGAAAATATTTATGCCTTGTCATAAGACCAAGGGAGAGGGTAGGGTCTTGGCATCAAGGAGAGAGGATCTGGTCCAAGAAGCAGGCAGGCATTTATGCATGCAGGCTTCCAGGGAGAATTGCCATTTCCATTGGCTTTTGGATGATACCCATCCATGAGAGCTTGTGAGACATGATGGACACATTTTCATATGTATTTTCATTGTTAAAATCACAAAAGTAATTTGCCAAATTCAGTATTAAGATTTATCCTTCTGTTTTCTTCAAAGAATTTTATTATTTTAGCTTTGACATTTAGTTATTGATCAAATGTGTGTTAATTTTTGCATATGGTATGATAGAGGTTCAATATCAATCTTTTACAAGTTAAAATTGAGTTGTTTCAGCACCATTTGTTGAGGAGACTACCTTTCTCCATTGGACTTGGCACTCCTGTCAAACATCAATTGGCTACAGATTTATGAATTTATTTTTGGACCTTCAATTTTATTTCATTGGTTCATATGTCTATCTTTTTTCCATGTCCTCCTAATTTTATCTTATTTTTGTACAGAAAAATTGCTCTTGAATCTTTCTGCTTTGTTTCAACTCTATTGTTTTTATGTAAACTTTTACCTGGCACCTTGCATTTTTTGCCCTGGGTTTTATAAAATCAGGTATTTATAATTCAATAACTCTCTGCTCTTTCTTTTAAAAGGAAAAGATTCTGGCTCTTAATTCACACATGCTTTGGTTTTTAATACTACACTCTCCACTAGAATTGTTTAAAAAATTTATCTAGAATCAAATATTAATTCTAAAACATCTCTGGATTTAACAATCTCTGGATTCTCTTGTGTCCTTTCTTCCTTGAGACAAGGGGATTACACCCCAGGGAATGGAGGTAATTATAAAGGGTTGAAGAGGCTGGAAGAACTTACAGAGTTGGAGGTGGGGAAGGGGATATCAATAATCATAGTGAATTTTGTCTTGCTACACTGTCATTTGTATTGCTTTGGTGAAAGAACATAACATGTGAAAAAAAAGAGAATCTCCTTAGAAGAGAAAGAAGGATTACAAAAAAAGAATTGGAGTGAGGGGGAAATAAAGAAAAATCCTAATATATAAATAAAAATAGAATATTCCACTGGTGGCTGAATGTTTTTGAGATACTCTACAAATAACAAAATCAGATTTTTTTTAAAAGCAGGAACTGAAAAACTTAGTATTGCATGTCATGTGAAATTTAAGAGAGATTAAGCATACTAGAGACTTTGGTCAAGAAACTTGTTGTAAGGAAGAACATCAATATTTGATTGAGCTATCAGGGCAATCTACATTTTAATAGTCTAACAGTATTACATCTGCTTGTTATAGACTCTCAGCTCGCTTGTTACTCTATAAATTACCAATGGATTAATTAGCACCTCTGTATCAAGGACATGATCTGAGGTCTTATGAAAGTCTCAAGATGGAAACAGTTGAATTTTCTCAGGGCACTTGTTATACTTTTAAATGACAAAACTGAATCCAGGGTAACACCTACTTTGCATTTTAAAAAAACAACAACATTAAATAGCATTTTAAACAACAGTGAAAAGTTAGACCTTTAATTTCCACCAAGAGTCCCTGATCATTTACCATTGCCATTCTAAGATCACAAACAGGCTCCGCTTTCCACCCACATCATTTCTCCACCCTGATGGAACTCTGGAGGTGGTGTTTCAGAAAATATCAGTGCTAGATACTCCCATGGACGCTTGGAGAATTTGAATCATACTTTGACTGGTGACGACTTAGAAAGAAAGAAATTTTAGAACATTGTTATAAATGTTATATGTTTATAACATTTATAGCAAGTCCATAAGATGATATATATGAAATAATATTAAATATGTGAGTACTCATTAAATATTAAATATATATGTACCTATATATATTGGAAAGAGAGGAAATGAGAGAGGAAATTTGAGGAGGAAAGTGAGAAATCAAGTTCTTGTCATGATGTCTACTGCCCATTATTTTCTGAATTTTCTTTGAAATATGTGATCTAGAGCAAAGATTATTCCTAGGAGCTGATAGATCTTAAAAAGATTAACAGATAAGCTGGGAAGTGTGCCAAAACTACCTGAAATAGTTTTCAACTAGATTTTACTTATGTAATTCTAATTCTTGACTTTTCACATTTCTGATTCAAAAGGACTAAGAGCTGGTCTAGAGCAAAAGTGACAAATAGATTTTATCTTATTCTTCTAACTTATATTTATTTGTTAATATTTTGTCAGTATGGGATTTTTTTTTTTAGGTTTTATCTTAAGCACCCAGATGAACTTTTAACTAGTGATTTCTTGGAGCATTGTGACAGAATTCTAAGATTTAATGGAAAATATAAACAATATCTATCAAGTATGCATTTGGTAGAAGGAATATTTGCTTTTCCTAACTTAAAGTAATTTTCCCCAACCACCTTGGCAAATCTTGTGCTATTTTAACAAGATTATTTAAGAGACATTTCCTAAGTGCAAATAATAACTGTAATGGGATACCATTCTCATCTCACCTGTGACCATGACCCGTATCACAGGACCAGAAACAAGTAGTACTGGCAAGAATGTGAGGGAAAAGGAAATATCTTATACAGTCAGTGGAAATGTAGACTGGTTCGACCACTGTAGAAAATAACATGAGATTTTCTTATATATTAAAAACAAATCTACGTTATCTAGCAACTCCACTCCTAGGTACCTATCTGAAGATTGCCAAAGCACTAATTTGAAGGCAAATGTGCACTCCAGTGTTCATTGCAGCACTATTTATAATAGCTGAGCTTTCAAAGCTACTTAAGTGGCCAGTGACGTGCAAGTGAATTAGGAAGATGTCATATATGTAATAGATATCACATATACATTACACACACACACACACAAACACACACCCCTCCAGGTGGAATACTACTCAGATATAAAAAAGGATAAACTTTCTTTTCAGTTGTGAACATATAGATGAAACTAGAGAATATTTATTTATATTAAAGTAAATAAAAAGAATAAAGACAAAACCTGGATTATCTCACTCATGTGGAATGTAAACCACCACCACCAACAACAAAGCAAAAGAAAAACAAAGGTAAACCAAAAGAAATCTGACTGTGGAACTGGCAGTTAACAGAGAGGGAGGATGGAGATAGGAAGCAAAGGGTAGTGAGTTCATTGGTGGAGGATTATGAGGGCTCCAGTGGTAAAGATGCCAACACATTTAAAAAGGTATGAATCTTCACTCCTCAACCATATATAGTATGGTAAAGTAATGTTACATCAATGAATAGCAATACAAAAATATATTTTCTAGGATCCGAGAAGATTAAAAATAAAGGAATATTCAACTTATTTTTACCACTCATCTATGACTGAATGATAAATGCATTCTACAAATACATGACCATTGATTTAGGTTTTTTGCTTTCTTTTCCTCATATGTTTTATATTGGAACCATTTGTCGTCCTTGAGTGATATTTAAGATGTACAAAGGTAGGATCAAGTCAAGAAATATTCAGTGATAGCAGATTCAGTTGTTATATGCATGCACACAGCTCCTGGTTAATTTAACAGTGACTGTGCATGTGCATTAAAGACCAGAATCTGGCCTTTTGTATCTATGATTAGGAAGAAACAACATGGGTAAAATATGAAAAACTATTTTTAGTAGATTCAAAATAGAAAACAAATGAGTTCTACACTTAACATTGCCTAAGTCACTGCTGATTCAGAGCATCTTCTGGGAAATGTACAGGTTTCTTCCTTTGTGCACTCAGGACTCTTGGCTTTCTTGATGTCAGAAAGTAACCCAGATTTCAAGGGAAAAGGTTTATCTTCACAGTCTCTTTGTAAGAGAAAGGGAGAAATAGAGAGTGGAAAAGTAGACACAGTCTACCTTTATTTAAGAAGAAAGATGACCAGAAGTACACCCAGGTGCCAGCCAGTCCCGCAGTTTGCTGTCTGACTTTTCAATTCACTGAGTTCCATGTGTGTATGTTTGTGTCTGTGTCTAAGTATTGCATCTCTCATTTGTAATGTTTTTTCCAAATAGGGTTTCATGACACTGATTTTTCAAACTTCCCACTTCCCACTGACAAATGCAGGTACACAGCAGACACCCTCGGTAGAGGTGTTTTTAAGTGAAGCTCAGTCTGCTCACAGATATTTACTCATCACAAACTAGGGACAAGACAGTGGGCATGGTGATGGGGTCACAGAAATCAATCAGTCCTGAATCCCACTTCACTGCCTCTTCTAAGCTTTTGTGAAACTGAAAGTGTTTACCAATCACTCTAATAGGAGGTGAGAAGAAAAGTGTCATCAGTGTGGGGTGATTACGAGAAGGAAAATGACCTGAAGTACTCTTGTGTGCCAGTCACTCCTGAAGTTTGCTGTGTGACTTTTCAATTCACTGAATTTCGTGTGTATGTATATGCATGTGTGTGTGTGTGTGTGTGTGTGTGTGTGTGTATAAGGGTGCAACTTACTTTCTGGTCAGTGACCAGGTAAAGCACTCTCTGCTTAACTGCCTAACCAGATATCAGCACTCACCACCTGGAATTTTTAGGGAAAAAATAAAGTTTTAGGTAGTAGATATTTTCTATATTTTGGCTATTTATACAAGTATTCTTGATTTTGCCTCTGTGGCAGAACATTTTCTCACAAAGCATCGTCTTAAAAAGTGTTGTATTAATTTCACTTTCAGAGGGAACAGTACTTGTCTCATTGCTTCAACAATATTTTAGCTTCTGGCATTAAGTCAAAAGGTGAAAAAGAAAACAAAGAAAAATATTGCACTATTGTGGCAAGTACCTGCTAGTAAAATATAGGGAATGCCTTTGGAAATGGAAATGCTTTAAATTAAAAAAATATAGTCAAACTATACTAATTGGAAGAAGATAAAAATCAGAAAATGTCAAATATTTGTGGGTACTTTAAAATAAATGATTTTCCCTATTAGGCAGAAATTCAAAACAGTAAATTATTCCTAACAATGAAAATAGATAACTAATGATAACTTTCAATGACTCTTATTTAAAAAGAAAGTCTGCACCTACAATATTTTCTGCTTATCTAAGAAATAAAAACCCAAAGTCCACTGAAAGAATTCTATGTTTCTTAAACTTTTGAGTGGTTCATAAAAGTACGAAGTTGTATACCGTGTGCCAAGGAGTGAACCAACAGCTAAGAGTATAGAACTTGTAGAGTTAGAAGCTACTCCACCCTTCTGTATCCCCTTAGGTTATTCACCAATGTCCCCTTTTAGAGACTAATTCTTTCCCCAGACTGACAGCTTTTTCTTTTTAGGAATACAAAAAAAAAAAAAAACAGTTGGCATAATGAACTGAGATTGTTGATTATGATTCCTGTTCCCAATGACCTTTATGCTGTACATTTATGTTGGAAAACTGTAAAATTCAAACAGGCAACGATCTGCAAACAATACTATGTGATTTGTTTTGGTTATATTGACCTCCTTTATAGGTCATATTTTATTATTTAGCTTCGTTTATACAAAGAGTCCAGTCAACCATTCATGCATGTACATTGCAAGAAGTTGGTCTGCAGGATGTTTGACAGGTCAGGGAAAGTGATAAAGTAGTGTTGTCAAACACCTGCAAGATAGGCATAAGAAGCATTAAGTGTGTCATCAAAAATGATGACATCATTATAAAATATCACATCAAATATTTTGTGAGAACACTAAAATCTTGAATTCCTAGCATTTTTGTAATACAATCACTTGAAAAACTAAGATAGTAGGATTTCTTGAAAAATGAGACTCTTAGAGACAAAGTGGAAAATGCAGCAAGGACTTAGATGTGAATTCTCCAGTTGTTTGCAGGCTCTGTTGGATACCAGATACTGGAAAAACCACTGAATGTCATCTTATTTTCCTTCCATGTAAAATGTCACTGACAATAAGCATTCTACCTACTTTCCTGAGTGATCATGAGAGCAAAGGTGTTTCGCATCCTCTAAACTGCTGTGCAAGTGGCAGTTGATCCAAAGGAGAATGTAAACGTCTGGGACTACATCAAAGTGAAAAACTTGTGTACAGCAAAAAAGTCAACAATGAAAATAAAGAGGTACCATACAGAATAGGAGTAAATATTTGCATACCATACCTCTAGTAAGGGACTGATATCAAAGACTTCCTAAGACTTACATGACATAACAAAAACAAAGCTGACAACAAATGGGCAGATGCACAAATGGCCAACAAGCATAGGAAATAATGCTCAACATCACTTATTATGTAGGAAATGAAAAACAAAACCATAATGATATACCAGCTCATTCCCATGAGAATGTCCATTCTTAAAATGCAAAACAAAACAGAAACAAGTGGTGGTGAGGATATGTTGGAAAAGGAATCCACTTACACTGCTGGTGGGAATGTAAACTGGACCAGTCACTATGAAGGTTATGAGGAGGATCCATAAAACACTAAAAATGAATCTACCACATAACCTAGCAATTCCACGCATAAAAATCTATCCAAAAGACACAAAAAAACACTAATTTGAAAATAATCACTCCTATGTTTATTGCAGAATTATTTACAATAACCAAGATATGAAAACAATATAAATGCCCCAGAACAGATGACTGCATCAAGAAGATTTGGTATCTATAAATGATGGAATACTACTCATGCCATTGCAGCAACATTCATGGAGCTGGAAAGTATTGTATTAAGTGAAATGAGTCAGAAAGAAAAAACAAAAATATTGGGTGGTTTCACTTATCTGCTGAATGTAGATATATCAAACAGGGTGAATAAAAAGACAAAACTTGCAAGCTGCCCATAGAATGAAGCATATGGAAAGTTGGTCAGAACAGGGGTGCAAAGAGCATATGCAACTATGGAGATGAATCACAGGTCCTGCAGTGATGGGAGAACTCTATGGACTACATCTGAGGGGAAAAATCAAATACTGTCCAAATATTAACAATAATGTATTGAAAAATGGGAAAAAGTAGTCAAAAATATATTAAAATGGCACCCAGAAGGAGGGAAGAAAAAAATGTTGAAGAGCAAATAGATTTTCTAGCCTTTGCAGGGGGAGAACAGGGGCTCAAAAAATTCTTGAAAAGTAAACCAACTGTAACTCTACCACACTGGAAGTTTTGACACTGGTAAAAATCACATTAATTTCAATCATTATCATGATAAATCAGAAAACTAGATTAACATATTTTAGGGCAAAAAAGAACAAGAACGGAAAAGGAGTCATAACTTGATTTCTCCAAACATCTCTAAGTACACATCAGAGATCAGAATGTTTCTGACATGCAGATTTGGGGATAAAATTACCATCTTGACTTAGCAATGCTTTATTCAAAATCCAAAGCTTCTAATAATGCTATCATTTTGTTTTCTTGTGGTTTCGAAAGGAAGTTTGATGTACTAATTGTACTAATCAACACTTTTTTTTTAATACCAAGCCTCATGAAAATTATTTTGCTAGGCCTTTTGGAAAGTCCTACCTTTAGAGATGAACATGTTCTAATCAAGACTGACATGCGCATTACAAAGGAATGAATGAGTTCATTCAGATAATTAGATGGCTGCCTATAGGATGATAGCTGGTAGCTAAGGGGTGGCAGCTACAACCTCTGTAGGGTTCTAACTAATGTGCAGGAGCAGAGCATATAGTGGCTAAACTAAGGGAGTCCTAACTGCCTTGTTTCTCCAGCATAGTAAGTCCTCATGTAACATCTTCTGTAGAGTCTTGGAAACTGCTTCTTTAAGACAAATAATGGATAATATCAGTTTACCATAGTTCAATCCAGATAAACCAGTTATATTCCTATGGCATATTTCTGCTCAGTAAAACATCACTGACCTAAATAAAAACCTGCTGCTATTCCAATATCAAATAATTTATGTTCATTCAGTCACTCATTCATTCATTTTCCATCCTTGTTAGTCTAGTTCAGGCTCTGGGGTGGCCAGCACCTATCCCAGAATCTCAGGATGCAACTGGACAGGATGTCCTGTCCATCAAGGGGTGGACACCCCACATGCTCATTCAGACTGACCTGAAAGAGACAAGAGTGCCTGAAGCAAACCTACCCCACTGTGGGAGAGCTGTCCCACTCTACCCAGACAGTGGCCCCCAGCTGAGAACGCTTTTTTATTCTCCTTATCAATGTTATGATAAAAATACCTCACTTAAGGACTTGCTGTAGTTTGCTAATTTCTGACGAACAAATGTCAAAAATATAAAGAACCTTGCATTTTAAGAACAGAACTACAGCTATTATGATTGGAGTATTGATTATTTTTGTTGCCACAATTTGTTTCGAATTAGATGTCATTTGAAACAATCAAGATGTCAAATGTCAAGTACCACATTGTGATTTTTAAATCTTTGACCTATCAGCATTTACCTTTTAATTGATGATAATATTACCATCTATATCCAACTTTTAGAAAAAGTCCCTAACTTCACGCTAACTTTGGCTACATTTTTCTATGAACATGAATTCATGGCTTAAAACTCAGCATGCCCTCAGGTAGAAATTCACATTCACTAAGGAATTAATCAGGGCAGCTCTTCCCCCCACCCTACCTGGCCACGTTCCTCTGAGATTCAGTTGGTGTCCTGCTATCATTTTTAAAGCAGTGATAGAATTTTCAACCATGAAGGTCCAGCCCTATATTCATTAACTGTCTCTGAGAAAGTAAATGCAAAACGTTCTGATTCCATTTCATGGGTGCAACTTTGAATTTGGGCAGGCTTATTCCAATTTCGAGATGTTTTGCTGCAGTAAAATCATTCCTAGTTTTTCACTGACAGCTCAAAACGTGCTATTTTTCTCAAGAGGAAGGTGGCTCTCTCCCACCAACCCCTCTTCATTTTTTTTTCTTACTGATTTTTTAAATCTCTTCCACCTTTTTTTGTTCAATATTTCTAGATTAGGCTTTCTTTTTTATATATATGTCACATCAATTTAATCTCCATTTAATCTCCTGAGGTCACCCACAACCTCCCCTCCCTGACCACCCCAGCTGGTCCCCTTCCTCCTGTTGTGTATTTTCATTTGGTTCATATATTGGTGAAACCATTTGGTTTTCATCATTTTCTTTGACTCATTTCTGCTAGTATGATTTCTTCTAGGTACATCCAGGTTTCCATAAATTCATCAAATTTGTCATTTTTAATTGATGAGTAATACTTCACTGTATATATAGACCACACCTTCATCCATTCATCTGTTTTGGGACATTTGAGTTGTTTCCATGTCCTTGCAATTATAAACAGTGCTGCAATGAACCCCCCTCCTCAAAACGTGCTCCTCCACTCTGGGAGCAGCTCTGCCCTTGCTTATGCCTTTAGCAATCAAGACTCTGCTCTTGTTATTCTAATAATCAATGGTTTCTTGGATTCTAAGAAGCAAAGCACATCAACACCTTTTATTGCCAGTTTTGGGTAAATGGCTAAAATCAAAAGTCAGGGACTCACTCTCTGGGAAAGAAGTGAGCAGTCGGTACAGGGGAAAAATACAAAGAGAATCATAAGAGATTGAATGTGAAAGGGTCTGCAGACCCACGCCAAATCAAATTCATGTTGAGAAAGTTTGTTCCAGTTTCACTCAGCTTCCAAATTGTCTTTTCTGCTCTGCTTATTTTGCAGATTTGTCAAGCTTTATCTCTTTCTCTTCTCTCTCTGTTATCTGCTTCTTCACAGCAGCCTCACTCCGCTTGTGGCGAGAGAACTGTTGAGTCAGTTCATTTTCCTACAGGGAGCAAAAAACTGGTGTAAATTGCAGTTTTCCTTGTTATGGCCAGGGTTCACTGACAGGTAGTCGGCTACCTGTGGCAATAAAAAACTTTGATCTGAGTTGTGGTCCAAGTTAGATGATCTCAGGTCTTAGTTTCTTTATCTATAAAGTGGGACTAGAATGAACTTCCAGGGCACTGAAGAAGATTAGACCACCCAGTGTCTGGGAGACATTAATACAATAATGTGCTTGATGAGATATTGTGTGTAACAGATCAAAGTAGGTAGGTTTAACAGTTCTAGATAGTCTCTCCTGGGAAAGAGGAAGACAGTGCATCTGGGTTTTATGATTTAGGTGAAAGGAAGTATAAAGGGATTTTCTGGAAACATCTTTTTTTTTTAAATTGAGGTAACCTTGGTTTACAATGGATAGCGTATGTGATTTACACCACACCCACCACCAAACCACCCACAGTTCTTCACCATAGTCCATTGTGTTCCTTTTATCCTATTCTTCTCCTCCCTCCTCCTCTGGTAGCCTCAATTCTTTAGTCCAATTTCTAGGGTTTGTTATTGGTTTGGCTAAATATGATCCTTTGTTTTCTTTCTATGTTTTCCACATGCAAGTGATACCATCCAGTATTTGTCTTTCTCCTTTTGACTTATTTTTGGGAGCACAAGCCCCACCCATTCCATCCAAGTTGTCAAATGGCAAGAGTTTAATTTTTTTTTTTATAGGTGAGTAGAATTCCACCATGTATATAAACCACATCTTCCTGATTAAATCATCTGTCCTTGGGCAGATGAGGGAACATTTTAGGTGTAGAAACATCTTTTTATAGAACAGAATATACTAGTTCAAAGGAAAACCCTGAGTTCTCTCCCCAGGACAAGCTGGTTTATTGTTAAGAAATCATTCCCTCCACTGGTTTCTCCTGTTCCAGCTGGTGAAGACACAGAGATGTGTCATAGCTTATCGCCCACTGATCTGGTCTCTTGAATGCACTTATTCAGTTTCCTTTTAAGGCATTCTCTTTAGAAGCTTGAGGGCAACTGGAGGTCATGCACCTGTGCACCCATTTCTCTCTTCTGGGATTCCTATCTGTGTGTGACAGAACAGACCTCCCTTGCCAGGTGTGTGCCAGGCACATGGAATGCTGCAGCAATAGAAGCACAAGGCCAGCCTATTAGCCCCTGACCTGCTTTCACTTGACCTTTGTGCTAGGATTCACCTGGCAACCAGCAGCTTCTTGAGTTATATCACCTTTAAATCTGCTGTTGTCCCCTTTAAATGTTTGCAAACCTTTATAAATTAAGCTATTAAGATTCAAATTATTAATATTTTCCTCTTGGTAAACAAGTCTAATGTCTACATAGCATCATTTACTCCAAGCTGTAGAGAGTATTTACAGCTAATTATTAATTACACTTACCACTAATCCACTTATTGACACATGTCCATTATCCTCAGGGACAGAACTTTCCAAGGAGCTGGTTTATTATTTGGGGCTGTTCCTTTTTTTTTTTTTTCCACTTTTGAAGGTCTGGGTTACCTTGGATGCCTCATTGTCATACCTACTTGACTAAGGTGCTTTTTAAATGGAACTTTTAGTGGCACTTCTGGAACCTGAGTCCCTAGCTTAAAATCTCACTTCCCTTTTTACCAGTTTTTTGATCTTGTATAAATTATTTCATCCTTTTATATTTCATTATTTTTATCGGTAAAATGAAGTTATGAGGTCAGAGGTGAAATGAAAAAGTCCCTATAAAGTAAATATTAGAGAATATGGCATGTAGTAAATACACTATTACCTTTATTATTATGCTTATTTAGGAAAACACAAGACTTTAAACACAAAGAATATAGCACGAATATAAGTAACAAATGTTCTGATAAAAAGTGTTTGGATACCTGAACTTCTAGAAAGTTTTTGTCCTCCCATGCCCCCCCCCCCTTTTTATCTTTGATTATAGGTTCAATGGTTAAAGGGCATTGCAGTTACCACTACTTATAAGTACATTTAAAGCTTTTAAGTGCTGGGTGAGTAGGGAATGTGGAAAAGGCTTATCATATGGAGGGGTTCATGAATTTAATTCATCCAGTAACATGGCTTGAGGGTAGCTCTGTGTTTGAAGACATTTTGGCTCAGTCTTGAAGAACACAGGGGCCTCCTTTTTCTGGAAGGACTTTTTGCTCATGTTTGTGACACTCTCCTGATCTCCCTTCTTTCTCACAGCAGCCCTTTCTTTGCTGTTTCTTTATCAATCCACCAGGTGGTCTCAATTCTAACTACTGACTAGTGAGCAAACACTGATGAATCCCACACTTATTTCCCCTTTCAAATTTATTATTTTTTTTAAAAGACCTCTTTTCCCCCAAGCAGTTTATGTTCACTGCAAAATTAAGAGCTGGTGTAGAGATTTTGCCTAGACCCTATTCTACCAAGCATGTGTCATGTATTATCAACACCATCCTCTCCCTCCACCCAAGAGTAGGACATTTATTACTATTAAAGAACCTATGTTAAAGCTCATGATTATTCAAAATACATTAAGGATTACAGCCTAAATATCACTCTTGACATTCATTCTATCTACTTGGACAAATTTCTAAGACTTGTGTTCACCATTACACAGAGTATACATAGGATTGGTGCAGTTCTGCAAAACCTCTGTGCACCACCCATTCATTTCCATTCATCTTCCTCCTGGGTAAGCCTTGGCAACCACTCTTTTCTTCTTTTCTTTCTTACTTTCTCTTTTTTACCATCTTTATAGTTTTCCTTTTCTAGATTGTCATATGTCTTACAATATGGAACCCTTTCAAACTGTCATCTTTCACTTAGTGATATAAATATGTTTTCTCCAAATCTTTCTATGACTTGCTAGCTCATTTCCTATTAGCACTAAAGAACAATCTATTATCTAGATGTACTACAGTTTCATTATCCATATACCTGCTAAATGATATCTTAGTTGTTCTCATTTTTTGGCACTTATAAATAAATCTGTTATAAACATCGGTGTGCAGGTTTTTGTGTGAGTATACATTTTCAGCTCCCTTGACTAAATATCAAGGTATACAATTGCTGTGTTATATGAAAAGATTATGTTTAGTTTTATAAGAAGCCACCAGATTGTCTTTCAAAGTAACTGTACTATTTTCATTTCGTTTCGTTTCATAATCTTTAGACGTCTCAACATCTAAGAGAATATGTTTGCTTATTTGCTTTGAGGTAGTTTCTTCCCTCATCTAGTATTCAGGTGTCATGAAGGCAGAGGTGGTCTGACTGTCACCTCTGCATGCTACCTTGGAAAACCTGTGTACTTTCTAATGAACACTCAGTAAATATTTCCTTAAAGAATTCCTTCCTCTAGCACTTTCAGCATGGAGTTGCACATAATGCCAGCACCATTTTTATAAGAGCTCCTCATCTCCTGCTTACCTTCTCTTTTAATCTGCAACCATCCTTTCTAATGCTTCCCTGGGTATTCTGCAAACGAGGTGATATTACTGTGGGTACTTGGGGGCAGTCTCTTTTTGAAGACATATTTTTGACCTGTGGATTAGAGACCGGTGGTGTAACCCTGTTATATAGCGGTGCTGACTTCCAAGGTTTCATCAGTTGATTTACAAAATCATTTGTGCTTAGAAATGAAGTCTCCTACAGTACCATCTGGTCTCCCTGCTGGGTGGCAAGGTGCTTGCATCCCGGGGCACCGACCCTGAGGGCAGAGAACTGGGCTTACTGGAGGGTATGAGGGCTGTGATGTTTTTCTCTTCTGCTATATTTCTGATATTCTAGGCATGTCTTCCATTTTGATTTTTGGTTTGCTTTGTCTTTATATCATTTTCCTTTTTGTGAATAATTTTAACTAATTTTTGGTTGGAGTTTTATTAAATAAAAGCTTCCATTGCAAGTTTTATCCTCTCAAGTTTTTCTGGCTCATAGGAGAGACAGACTTTCAGGGGACAGGAAGTGAGAAATGAACATTTGGGGGGAAAGTAACAGTGAACCTCCTACAATAAAATCTTAATTTCCTCTGAATTTAATCCTTTATTTGATATAAAAATAGTTTTCAGATATCATGTCCCTACAATGATATTCAGTACTAACATTTTCATGTACTTATTATATACTAGTTGCTGGAATTAATTAATCAGGGCATATTGTCTCAGTTAATTGGAATATTGTCTCAGTTAATACCCACAATATTCCCATGAGACAGGTTACATTGTTATGCCTATCATAGAACTGGGGAAACTACAGTGACAGAGAAGATGATTTACAAGATTAGCTGGCCAGTGAGTTTGCTGGGACATGAACTCAACCTGGTTCCATGCGTGTGCTTGCAGCTAGACTGTCCATGATTTCTGCAGAACTAGTGGATGTTCTTAGAGATTATCAGTGAGCTTTTCCGGATGACTGTATGTGTGTTATGCAAAACACAGTTAAGAAGTCTTTTAAACACAGTCTTTCCTTATTTTCCTCATCCTGCTTTCTAATAAATTCACAATTAACACTTTGAGATATTTCTTACTATGAGTCATTTGCCCTTTCCTTATTTTTTCCATTAAATATCTGTTAATTTTTGTCTCCTTTATTAAAAAAAAAACATTTAAAGGACTTTAAAACATAAAATGCAGTAGAAAAATTTTTTAAAATATCATCATAATTAATGTGTATTTTGTAGATGTAGTATTAATTTTGATGACCAAAACAACAAGTATTACTTGAGAATATATCTGACGGTAAATACTCTTTATGTGTGAAGTGATTCAATACATCATTTATAAAAGAGAATTTATATTCACTTCAATTTAATGATGTTTTTAATGAATCTGTAAAGCACCAGTTCTTTTCTAATCATGTGTACAGAATTCTGGGGATATTAAATAATAAATGACATGTTCAAGCTATAAAGAACTTGGAGCCATATTGGACAGAAATACTTATGGAAAATTATCAACTAAAAATTTGTAAATAAAAATTACACAACAATGAAATTACTGAAAAGTCATGCAAAGCTGTTTTATCTGTTTATAGTCTCAGATTTTGACTGAAAACTCTTTAAAATGTGTAGTATATATTTATCCAGTATTTTTCATATCTCCTTTTATGTATTTCATTGTTTCATGCATTCATTCAATAGTCACCAGACATTCTCTTAGGGAATTCCAAGATTTCATTGAATAGTTTCACAGCCATTTTGGTAGATAATAAAGAAATTAAAATGTTTGGAATGTCAAAAAGGTTATGACTTCTGCTCCATTGACATATTTCTAGGCTAGTAATATCAATAAAATTGTTTTAAACCAAGTAGATGCTTTTAGACCTTCTCTGATTTTGGAAACTAAAATTAATCACTGAGAATTAAAAACAAACAAAAAACCAAATATACTTTTCCTGAACTCAAGGAAGAAGGAAAAGGGACCATCCACAACTCATTGCAATGCAATGATGAGTGCTAAAAATAAAGGACATTGTGGGAGATGGAGGAAAAGGGAGAGTACCTGGGACAGACTGAGAGTGGTCAGGAGTCATGTCTGCCAAGATGAAACCTTAAAGGGGAGGAGAGATAAGAATAGGAAGGATCCCAAGTCAACAGAATGAGGGGGAGTGTGGTTTTTTTTAAGGTATACATATACACACGTATATATGTGTGTGCATATGTATGTACACATATGTGCGCATATATGTATATATGTGTGTATTTGACCTATATATGTCACATACATATATATTAGATGCACATTATATATGCATTTG
Source organism: Uropsilus gracilis (assembly GCA_004024945.1). Classification (NCBI taxonomy): domain Eukaryota; kingdom Metazoa; phylum Chordata; class Mammalia; order Eulipotyphla; family Talpidae; genus Uropsilus; species Uropsilus gracilis. Next base: position 555 of record PVHY01007674.1, on the reverse strand, counting down.
TATATATACATCCATACAACCATATATATGCATGTGTGGGGGAGAGATTTGTTAGTTTAGGTAGCATTCCTCATTTTCCTAAGAAATCAGAAAATTAATTGAGTAATACTTTCTTCTTTGTTGGATGACATATAACTCATATAACTAGTATTATAGATGCGAAGGAGAAATGTTGATTCTCTAATTGCAGACTTTAAGATACTCTAGAAATTAGACCCTTGGAAACTCCAGGTTGAATGATGTCTGAGGATGACCAAGTGAACAAAAATGATTGTTGAAGGTGACTCTTTGATAAAGCATTTTAAAATTCAGATTACTTTTACTTTTGGTTTTATCTTACTTCTTCTAGTAATTTATTCTAGATATTGAGATTGCTACTTTCCATTGCTATCTCTCCCTTTCTGTCTCCCTATTTTAATACTTTTTTCCCCTTTTTCTTTATTTATATATAAATTTCACAACTTTGTAATCTCAAGGGTTTGCCTCCTCCCCTCCCTTCCCCCCCTTTCCCTCCTGTTCATAGTTGTGTGCTTCATTTTGGTGCTTCGCTTGTTT